>CAVMKL010000005.1:0-18320 GCA_963682175.1 Triglochin maritima | reverse complement strand
GGAAGTATTTAAGCAAGTTAAGGTGAACATTCCACTCTTAGACATGATTCAACAAATACCTGCTTATGCTAAATTCTTAAAAGATTTGTGCACTAAAAAGAGAAAAACAAACATACCAAAGAAGGCATTCTTAACTGCAAACATAAGTTCTATTTTGTCCAACACATCTCCTATAAAATATAAGGATCCTGGATGTCCCACAATTTCATGTGCAATAGGAGATACTTTTATCAACAAAGCCCTTCTAGACCTTGGTGCTAGTGTTAACCTATTCTCATACTCTGTCTATGAGCAAATGAACCTTGGTCCACTAAAACCCTCTAAGACAACCCTTCAATTTGCTGATTGTTCTATTAAGAAACCAAGAGGTATAGTAGAGGATGTTTTGATCAAGATTGGTGACTTCATTTACCCAGTGGATTTTGTCGTACTAGATACTGCACCTGTTGTAAATCCTAATCGACAAATCCCTGTAATTCTAGGCAGACCCTTTTTAGCCACTTCTGAAGCATTGATAAACTGTCGAAATGGGCTCATGCAATTATCTTTTGGGAACTTAAAAGCTGAATTTAATATCTTTCATATTGATAGTGAGCCAGAAATAACATGCAATCAAAGTGATGTTGTGATGAAATCGCGTATCTATAATATTTCTGAATCATCACAAAATCAAAAAGGAAGTAAGAAAAAAGGGAGGAATTCATCTACACACCCACCATCACTCGAGCAAATAAGAGAACCAATTTATGTGAGGGGTGTGGAACCTGTGACTCAGGACGCTCATTGCAACATGGGGAACAATTCAACTAGATACATGCACCAATATGGTGTCATTCAATCCAGTTCTGACTATGGTTGACTTTGAGCAAATTCCATCCTTCCACCGCAGTCCACCAAGGTAATAAGTGCATTTGCTTTATATTTGCATACATTGAGGACAATGCATGATTTAGGTGTGGGGGGTGTTTATGTATTTATTTAGCTATAGATCTGTCTTGTAGAAATTGTGACATAAATCTAAGTTCCAAAAGAAATAACCCATTGCCCTTTAAGACATGTATGCACTTAAATTGGATGAATCAAATCTTTGAAGTGGTTGATAAAAAGCAGAGGTTGAGGAAAATATACCGGGAAGTGTGGACTTCTAATAGCAATTAAGCCTTGAGGAAAATAAAAATAAAAATAAAGGAATAAAGTGAGGAAAACACATTTTGCAAAATGATTACAAAAGCCCAAGCCTTTGAGGCACTGGTCCGTAGGGGTATCTTGAAACCCGGTAACTTGAGTCTACCAGCTCGGGATTATCGACCAAACTCGCTACACGAATGCAAAAAGGGTAAAAGTATCAAAAAGCAAATGTGTTGAATCACGGAAGAAAAGAGGAAAAAAATATAATACTCAAGGCCCAAAGCTAAAAGAATGATCCATGCCATGGTTGATCCGAATGATACTTCACCACCAGAGAAGGCGTGCAAAATAATTTAAGTGATAACATGTGTAGAAGGGTTAGTGGTGTGAATGTTGGAGGAACAAAGACCAAGTCATATTTTTAAATGAGTTAGATTTATATAATGAGCATGCAAGAATTCTCAGTGATATGTATAAGGTTGAGGTAGGGATATTGAGAACTATTAATGAAATGTTGATTCAGGATTTTGTGGGTATATCCGCTGAAAACCCTCAGGAGACAACACTCCTCCCCCTTGGCAATAAGGAGGTTTAACGTCTTGTTGCACATGCTAAGTGCAACCGTGATTCCTACGAAAGTGAGTTAGGATTTCCCTGTTTTCATTTTTCTTATATTCTGTTTTGCTAGAGACTAGCAAAATCTAGGTGTGGGGGTATTTGATGCATTGCATACATTGCATCATATGTATTTCATTTAGATTACTTTTACATCAATAAATGCTACTAAGGTATGTGTTTAGTCTTATTTACAGAATACAGGGACCTGAATGCAATTTACCCACATCCCGAGCATAAACGCGTGCAAAAGACTCATTTCTATCATAAAGACCAAGTTCAAGATTATCGGGTTACGAATGGAAATGTATCCAAGCATAAAGCATTCAAGTCCTAATTGCAAAAAGAACAAGGACTTAAGCACAAAAGTAGTCAGGGACTCAATTGCAAAAAGACAAGGACCTAATTGCAAATCACGAGTAGCTTTTATTATCTTGGAGGAAATATATAGAAAAATCAATGGCTGTGTTTGGGTGTCTGAAGATGTAGACTCTGTTTTTCGAAATCATGTAAGAAACATGTTACTCCAAAAACAGGTTTTTTGACCTTCAATTGTCTTGTTCGAAATACCCCGTTTGGATGTCTTGTTTTATGAGAAACCGAAAACGTCATATCACAACCAATTTACCATGATAGCCTCCTGTCATCCATGCCCATAAAAAACTCACTTTCCCTCCTTCTTTCCCATCGGTCCCCTCTTCCCCTTCCCTTTCCCACACCTCTACTCCAACGTGTTGCTCTTCTCCGACACAGTGATGGTCCTCATTGACGGAGAACGTAGTGTGTCCACCCCTGTTTGTGTGCCCATTTGTTTCTGTGGCTTCACTGCAGCAAAAGTGTCATCCAATGCTGGGTTGTCGGTTTACATCTGTGGCTCCCCCAACGTGGCGGTAAGGACCAACCTGAAGCTTTGTAATGTTTCCTCTGTACATATACCAAACGTAATAGGTGTACAAAGACAATTTCCGTAATTTTAATGTTCATTTTTTTAATTTGCCTTTCAGAATCTTCCTCGGTGTCGTTTCCTTGTCGAGGAGGAGTCACTCGCTGTCATAGTCCATTTAATGATCACAGAAGACCGTCGACAAACTGAACCCCTTTGGGCAGCGCTACGAGATCTACAGTTGTGCTGCCATGCTTTGGAGAACCGTGCCAGGGTGTCGGGCCAGCCTTCTACCGCTTCTCCGCCAGGTATGTGCCAATAGGTGTTGCCCAAATATTTCTGATCGGTTGTGCGACGTATTTTGCAGTGTCATCAAATGTTGAAATACTCAAATACGTACTAGTTTAGGTTCCTCATTGACTTGACAATGTTCCAGTAAAACATATGCATTATTGTCTTGATGTGGTAGCCGTGGTTATGTACACCCCTCCGTTTTTCAGATCCCATGGAAACTCCAAAAAGGGATGATGAGGACTTCCAGGAGCTTTTCTGCGGTAATTGTGGAGTCATAACGATGATTGAGACACCATTGAAGATAGATGTCAAGCCGATCATTACTCCGCCTGAAATGACTAACTTGCAGCCCACCAACCATCCAGTCGTAGAGGGCTTCGGAGAACATGACCCCATGTTTAATTAGGGACATAACTAAAATCTTTTTTGGGTGCCTGGTGGAAGGCCTACGTGACTACTAACTTTCTTTTGTTTTGGTATAGTATAAGTTGGTAGAATTATCTTCGTTTGATAAGTAACTCCACTGAACCACAGTATCGTAGGATATGCAACCTGCTATTTTTGGGCATGTAAAATAATTGTCGTCTATATTAATGCAAAAGTGAGTTATGGCAGTAGAATCATTCATTCCATGTTGATAACTCAAGTGTGTTATCGTTGCATGTAAAGATGCTGCAAATTGGAGATTAAATTAACCTCTATATTTTCCAACTAACTCCACTAACTTTTGAACTTACCGGTGATGTGGTGTGACTTGTATTTATAAGTGTTTAATATCTGAAGTTGGTTCCCACTGTACCTACATGAAGGTAATTTGTGAAGTCTTATGTGCCATATTTACATGAATCTTGTTAGGTATTTTTTTTAAAAACTTAGCCACCCATCGTTAAGAATTGAATTGCGATAAATTGCACAATGTAGCCATTTCAAAGTGGTCTTCCATTTCATTGAGATGATCCAAGCGTATTAACTATACCAATTACTTCACTTAACATTGAGCTACTCCCTCTTTCACTTAGGTGTGAGGTTTGGATTGCAGCAATTTCAGTTATTACAGTTTTTCTTTGACAATAAACATTTATCAACTGTCAAAATTTCTGTAACTAACAAAAACTTATATCTCCAATGGAGTTGAGCATTTCGTGGTAGCAATTCTCGTAATTGCCAATTATTATTATGGAATTAATTAGACTCTTCTGTGGGTGACTTTTCTTATTTACTCTTTGTCACAGGAATTGTAGTTGAGGACGATGCAGTCACAGTCGTCTACATCTGCAGTGATAGTGATCCAGGTGGTTACTCTAGTAGTTTGTCTGTCGGTCCTACTAACGGAGAAGTGGAAACGAAACCATAGCCTAAACAGCACAACTGCAATATCTGAAATTGATAACAATGGACGAGAGGGTGTCGTCCATTAATAGTTTAGTGTGTTTTGTAATGTTAACATATCTTAAGTGGACAAGTTGTTTAAGTACTTTTAATAGCAAGTATATGAGACTGAAGAAAGACGTGTCGCGTTTGTTCAGAAACATATCAATATTAACCTTATTATGGGAATAAAACTTGCAGTGAAATGTCTGCGTGTGTGATCCTTTTCGTTTCTATAGGCAACTCAAAATTGTTTGCGACTTTTCTAAACTTTCAACTTGTTCATGACTGACTTTTGTGGATTTAATTTGTATAGGACTTGTTAATATCTGTGAATGTCAGCCCGTAACTGGAAGGAAGTGTATAATTAACTTTAGTTTCGTGGGTTCTCCTACTTTTACAGAAATAGTAACGAAAAAACACTCTTGTAATGAATGTACAAGTAAAACATTCTCATGTGGTGCCTAAAATACATCCTGGCCTGAGGTTCCCTAATTCACTGTCCGAAATTCGTCCACAACAGATCAATTATGGTACCTTGATCAAGCAATGCATGCATAACACCCACCGCAACATTGACAACAATGAGGTACCAATTGCTGTCCAGAAAACACTAATTGTCAGATTCTTACTCAATTCTACATGACATAAATAAAAGTAGATGTACCACATACTGGGATGCTTAACCTTAAACAAAAGGGAAATTAATGTGTTCAACATGACAACCGTCAAACAAACTAGAGTTGAAAACAACATGTTGATTGCACCCAAAACATCATTGCAGATCCTGGCGAGAAACTTTTGAAGCCCTTAGTTTTGTTAGCTCCTTCACGATCCATTTACGACGACTTTCCTCGTCCCCGTACCCTACAAATACCTCTCGCTTTGTCGAAGATTCGAAGACCTCACCTAGTTCGACGTAATCGTCTGATCCTGGTGTTAGCCCGCAAGAACGAGCTAATTGTAGACATTCCCGCGGGGTAGGTGGTTGGTTGGCCTTCAACTCACAATAAAGCAAGTCCTTCTTTTGTGCTACTGCATCGAGGAAGGATGAAATTTTGTCATTCAGCAGTTGCACTGATGGTGTGATGCGTGGTTTCTTTTTCTTTGCTTCCTTTTCTGCTTTGCTGGTGGATTTCTGAACCTGTTCGGCCACATTCTCACAAGACTCCGCACTACACTCATCCTCATAAACTTGATCAGCCCCGCTTGCATGTGAAGAGCCGCTTGCATTGCTTTGTAAGTTGGTCTTCATTCCTTTTCTCGAAACGCAAAATTTAGTAGTGCCTCCAGCAACTCCGTTGTCAAATATTAAACGCATTTCGTCCTCAAATTGAATAGGTGCGTACCGAAACTCCTCCAACCCCGGGCGGCCCTGCAATTTGGAAGTCAAACATCATTAGTTGGGGGAAAATTCGGCCATTTCATTCAGTTTTGGTGCTTAAAAAACCAATTAACAGTGGGAAACTGTTATTTATAAAGAATTGACGCATAGTATTTTAACTTACGGTTGCATTCACCTTCCACCATTTATCATCCATCACAATTGTTTGCCGATTGTCGTCCCACCCTTTGCCTGTGTGTGACTGTAACCACTTCCAAGTACTGTATCTTCTTCTTTGATTATTCCAATGATTTCTCATCTTATCCCACGTGTACTGTAGTCCAGTTTCCCGATTGAAATTATGGACCAGATTCCTCCTTCCAGCGTCATTTAGACAGGTTGCTGGTCGGTTTCCTGCTCGATCTTCATCTGCACATAAGCAAATGAAAATGGTGTGTCGTTCTGCTGTCCAGATCGCCTTCCTTGACAAATGACCAGGGACTAATTCGACAACTCTGTCAGCTGCCACATTCGGAGCCATTAATTGTGGATCTTGGTGAAGACCAAGATCGTTTGTCTCCGATTGTGGAGTTGTTAAGGAAAAACCAATTCCACTCTGCAAGGCACTATTGTAAACATCCTCAAAGGAGATGGAATAAGGCACCAAGTTTCCATTGCAGTCAGTGTATAGGCGATGCATTGGGGAACTTGAACCATCCATTTGCTGATGTTGTTGGACCTGTGCTTCGGCAACGACAAGAGGTCTGTAATAACATGGCAAGCAAACATGAACCCAAGTGTATATTCAATACAAATTATGAACATAAACAAATAAAGCATAATGAAATGACAATTTTTATAAGTCCAGAAGTATTATTATTGTCCCACAGAGACTGGAAATTACAGACGTTTTTTTTAACAAAGTACAAACAATCAATTTCGATAAATTCGAACTACTGGACGGTTGTAAAATTACACTAACAATAAAAAACAAATTTTAAGCTAATCGACCGCGGGCAATTGCATCACATATATGGTCCCTAAAGGTCGACATATTGACATCATCACCAGTGTTGGATGAGGTTGGTTGACTTGGTGATGGAGGCCCACTACACTCACTCATTTGTTCAGCCTCTTCTATCAACTCATCGAACCTTTCGTCGATTATGAAGTTGTGTAGTGCCATTGCCACAATCACAAGCTTAGCTTGGGACTCCAATGGATAAGGACCCATGTGACTCAACAATGCCCAGCGCTTCTTAAGGACTCCAAAAGATCTCTCAATTACATTCCTCAACGAGGAATGCATGCTGTTAAATAGTTCCTCCCGATTACGGGGTTGGGTCATCCTGAATTCTTGCAAGTGATAACGAGTCCTACGATACGGTGCTAGAAATCCTTTCCTGTTTTGATAACCAGCATCAACTAGGTAGTACTTATCTGTTTGCAACAGTAATAATTAATGAATTAAAATAAAATTCCATACAAATTTAAGCAGAAAAGGGTTGAGGTTACCATTTGGCGGCAACGGGAAATTGAAGTTGCTATCGGATATTGCCTCATTTAAAATTCTACTGTCATGTGCACTTCCCTCCCATCCAGAAATTGCATATATGAACCGCATCTGAAAATCACAGATAGCCAGTACATTTTGTGTTGTGTGCTTAGGGTCTCGACCTGAACGATATGCTAGTTGTCGGTCCTTCGGTACCCACGCGTGTATATGAGTTCCGTCCAGTGCCCCTACGCAGTCCTTAAAGTAGGGATAATATTTACCCCCACCATATTCATGAATGTGTCTGGGTGTTTCGTTTAGTGACTCCTTCGGTTTTATCATGTCACAAGCCCATATGGTCAGTGCACGGAGGACCCTGTTAAAGTGGCGACTAACAGTCTCTCCAGAGTGTTGAAACAAATCTTGTATTACCCGGTTCACGTGTGCGTGCCCTAGCGTATACAAGAACATGTGCATTTGTTCCTCGACGCTAACTTCACGAGTTAGTTTTAGAAGAGACTGAGATTTCATTACTCCACACAATTTGAGAAAAACTTCTTTACGCATTCGGCACCCATCATAACATACTCGCCAGTGGCCGGCTAGCAAGTCTAAGGTTTTCTGATTGCCGGACCATCCCGCGGTGTGGACTGGAGACCTTAAAAGTGACATTGAAATGTATTGTTCCACACATGCTACCATACTTAAGACGAACATGTCATCCTCTTCATCAATTTCCAAAACGTGCCTAACGTAGTCTATGTCCATTGATGTACCACAGAAATGAAAGCAACTGCGTTTCGTAGCATGAGTAATTGTTAATGACAATTCGCAAAAAAGTTGATGTTTTGTAAGTACATAATGTCAAGTTTTGCATACGAAATTGGTGATTTGGGCTTGCAACTAAAGTGTCGTTGAATTTGGAAATCAAAATACTTTGGAGAATCAAATGTGGAGTACAGTATTTAGAATCTTAACGAAGCCTATATTGGACTAGTAGGTTATTTTGATGAGATTCATACAACATCCAGACATTACAAAACGAGAACCAAATAGTTGCGGGAAAACACTTAAACCATCTACATGTGCAACCAATTTGTACATGCGTACCATTAACCCCCAAATTGTGGTGGAAATATAATACTCCGTCAAATTAGGTGGAAGTAAAAGTGATCTTATTTCTGGGGGTTTTTTGAGGGGGCAACTTAATTAGTACTGCTGATTTGGGAAATGTAATTCGTACTACACTATTGCCATTCTTAAATAAGGCCAATTTCGGACCCATTTCGGGGTTTTTTGAAGACAATCATGCCACATTCGAACATTACAAGACGATATCAAAATATATGCGGAAAAACAGTTAATGTAGCACCATGTGCTCCAGATCTATGCATGGGGACCATTAACTCATCCTCCCCCCAAATTAGAACATGCAACCAAATCGATCATGACTAACAAACCCGAAGGAGCAAATGGACTTCTGTACCTGGACAACGACGCCGAACAACACTAGAAAGTAGGGTCGGAGATCGATTGACAGAAGGGAAGGGGGGAGGCACTCGATGGGTACTTCAACTGGACGGTCTACTGGTGCAACCAGGCTGGTACGTATGTTGGGAGTGTTGTTGGAGATGGGTGAAGATTTTTTAAGTTGGATTTGGTTGGAATTAATCCAATGTGGGAGGGTGAATTGGTCATGTAATTGATGGTAGAACATGTAATTACCTCTTCCAGTGTGGTTCATTTTGCACGAAGGTTGTGGGTCCCACCCAAAAACAAGTCAAAACACCATCTTCCTTGTTTTTGCAATCCCAGTACAAATCCAAAAAACAAACAAAAACATGTGATTTTAGAGAAACATGTTTTACCAAACAATTTGAGATGTTTGGATGTGTGTTTCACGATCTTATTAGTTTCTGCAAAAACAAAAGTTCAAAACACACATCCAAACACATCCAATGTGTATCTCCAAATATATGAAGAAATTAATCCGGAGCTCAAAAGAATGGAAAGAATCCATCCAGACGCGCAAAGGAGGATCAAATCATACCATAAACACACATCAAAAATCCGGATTAAATCAGAAGATATTGTGCGGCGAAATCGCCGCACAGTACATGCATCTTGCGGCGGAAACGCCACCCTCTTAGTGATCCGTGTGCTCCAATTTTGACCAGTCGTGTCTGGACACGTGTACTCTCCAATTCTATACTTAGGTCTCTTGTAACAACTATAAATAGACCCGAGAACGATGTTAGAAGGGTCCTTGGTCCTTTAGCTTATGTTGTAATTTTTATTCCTTAGTTTAATAAAATTTTGTCTTTTATTTCTTGTTTTTAGTTTTCTTTTGTAATGTCTCAAGGACCCCTTCTTCCTCCCTCTACGAGTTTCTAACTCCTTCCAAAGGGTGGAGGTGACGGATTAGGGTGAAGAGAAGATGAATGAATGTTATTATTTTAAGTTCGTGATTAGTATATTTTGATTACTTGAGTTTATGTTAAATCATTTATCATGTAATGCTTCATAACTAACATGATTTATTATAAGTTTAAGAATTCTCTAATCTAAACCCTAAATCTAAACCTCCACCCAACGGAATTCACCTCTTTGTTCTTGTTCTAGTTTATTTGTTCTTGTTTCTTGCTTTAGATAATTAAAAACCAAAAAGCTCAAAACCCAATTTATTTCTTCTCTCCTTCTTCCCCTTAATCGAAAATCACACTAATAACAGAATCTCTCCCTCCTTGTGTTCGACCCGTACTTGCCACGTCTTCATTGACGCCGTGCACTTGCGGTATAAATTTAAATTCTCATCAAAGGGCTTCGACGCTTGAGTCTAGTCCTATTAGAAACTGATAGATCCAATTTCGTCGAGCCGGTCTTGGATGATCTTTGGGTCGGTGCTTGGTGGTTCATAAATCCCTAGCTCATCCCATCGACTCTTAAGTGCTCCGAGATAGTCGGTGAACGATCTTTGCCCTTGTTTGGTTTGTGCAATCTCTTGCATGATTCTGAATGTATGCGCGAAATTCTGTGGTTTACATACCTCTCGTGGGCAACATCCCATAGATCTTTGGTGGAGTCAAAGTAGATGAAAAGCTCTCTGATTTGTGGTTGCATGGATCTCAGGACCTATGTCATGACCAGGTGGTCTGTCGTCTGCCACTCCTCTTGTTTTATATTGTCAGATGTGGGTTTTCTTGTCTTCCCGGTGATGTGGCCCAACTTCCCCTTGCCACTGTGGGAGAGTGTGACCGCCCTTGCCCAGTTGGATTCATTGAGCAGTTGGGTAGTCAGCTGCTGGGGGTTTGTGCCTTCTGTCATAGGATTTGGATGACACCTTTGAATGTCAACCCTTTAGATGATCGGAAGTTCTGAGGCTACGGTGGTCGGTGATGGGTTTTGGGATAAGTTTGTTTGGTTTTGATGGTCGAAAAATGGTATGTGGTGGATCTGGGATGGTTTTGGGTGGTCGGAATGTCGGTGGAGGATCTGTGATGATGTTTGGGTGGAGTTCTAAGGTGATGGTCGGTGATGGCGGTCTTCGGTGATGATCACCCAAGTCTGAGGTCCCGATCAGTGCTCTTGGACCATGAAGAGTTTTTTATATGTATTTTATTTATGCTTGAATTTTGAATAATACAGGATACATGTGTATATATATATGTGTGTTGGTTTGTTTCCTACTACATGAATTTGTTGTTGTGATGTTTGGTGTGTGAATGGATGTTACCTTTCGTGAAGATTAGTTGGATGGATGATTTGCTCGATTGAAGATTTGTGTCCATACATGACTGTGATGATCGTTTGTGTTTGAGCCATTATATTTGTATTTTAACAGATGTTCGTAAAAAAATGGTTGTAGAAGATTGTCAAAGGATATTACTTGTGGATTCTAAACCCTAGGACTGTTTAATATAGAATCTAGCTAACGTTTTGGTTTTATTTAGTATTATAATAGTTAAAGTAAAAAATGAAATAAATTTAGTTTTCCTTTCATTCTAGTTTCAGTAGATTAATATTTACTTCTTAAAGTCTTCTATGATGGATTTGATCTTTACTCATCCTAATTGTTCTAGTATATGAAAGTATAGGTATTTTGAGAAATAGAATGACAACTTGTCAATAACTGTTTAAACGTTTTATTAATAACCGCAACTGCACGACCGCGATGAAGTAGTGGCAAGTACGGGTCGATCCGCAGGGAGGTGAGTAGCATATGGTTTGTCAGAAATCAAGTGACGAATAAAGAGAGAAAAGATGTGATTACGCTAAAGCTAAACTACACTATACTAGGAAGTAAGAAATGCAAAAGAAAGCAACAAAAAATTGGAAATCAGAAAGAGAAACACCTAAGGGGTGGAGTGTGCGCACATATGAAGTGAAATAAGTGATGAATGATTCATGTAAGCATATATGTGTGTATGTCGTGTGTGTGTATTCATGCATAGGAAGTGTCTAAATATGTGGCACAACCTATCAATCTCTTCACACAACGTATTGTCAATTGCTACTTAATTAACATAAGATTAGGCTCAGCATGAGAAGTGTCTAAAGATATGACAAGAGTCATCAAAAACCATAAACTCATGTGAAAAACAAAGGTAATCATGGGACGTGTCTAAATGTTATGTCAAAACCCATCAAAACAAAGTTTCTTCAATCAATCAACCAAGCAAACACAAATACAAACACATAACTAACATGTAACATATTCAACAGAAAATTTCAGTCAATAAACATGAGAAAACTATGCATGGGAAGTGTCTAAATTTTATGACAAAACCCATCAAAATTCCCCAACATGTAGATGATTAAAATACCCCCAATGAACATACAAAACATGCAAGTCTACACAATCAAAAATTCATCAAACATCCAAACTTCACAATATTTTTTGAACATCATCTCCACCCCCCAAAGGGTATGGATCTACTCACTACACATTATTCTAGCAATTAAGTTAAAGAAGAAATAAGACATTCTAACTAATTTAGGCTAAGATCAAATAAACAAGACTAAGCTAAGCATGCATAAAAAAAAGACAACATGAGAACAAAACAATGAAAAATTATTTTATTAAATGACTCACATTACTAGTAGCATTATTCTCCACCTTGAGTTTTTGCTCCAAGGCTTACTCCAAGTAGAGAGAATGTCATCAAGCAATGTGTGATTACAATAAAAGATGAAGAGTTCTATTTATAGCCATAGAAAAAGGTAATCTGGGACAATCCACTGGTATGAGAGTAAACATATACAAGAAATAGACTAAATACACTCTAATACACGACCCGAGTAAACTGCATCGGATCCGGAGCAACCCGGACCGCCAATCAGCAGTTTCAGACCGCCAATTGGTGGTCTACAGGGTTTGGATCACGTTGGACTTTCGTGTGGGCTTTTCTGGATGGCTTTGTTTATGTTTGATGCGTCTAATTCGGTTGTTGGAGCTCCGACCCTAATAGAATTGCCAAAATACTCCCCATGATGGTGTGAAGTTTCTTTATTTGCTCATTGGTTATTTGGTTTTGCATTCGGGTCCCTCTCTCTTGCATCTTAGTCCATAAGTCTCTCAAATCAGTCTTTTTTCTGATTTTAGGTCTTTTTATTCTTCTTCTCCTCAAACCTATTTATTTTTTAAATTCAAACATAAAACTCGTTACGTAGCATTGTTTAGGTGAAAAATAACGGATATCAGACACAAATGTATGGTTTGACCCCATACCAATACATCCAAAGGTTAACGGAACTTAATTTTACACAAATTGTACTACTTAATTCCATGAATGCTTGGAGCACCGGTGCGACCTCAATGCTTTATGTAGCCGTATATTGGCTTAGAGAGGTTGTATGTAACGTTTGTACCTCCTTATGTGTAAGTTCTCAAGACTCGACTTCCTATTTAGTTATGAAAAGAAAAGCTTAAACATTTTAAGGTTCACTTGTTATGGTTTATGAGATTGCTATAAGCAAACAGACGAACTTGGATTGCACAGACACATTTTATTAAGTAACAGTACGTGACAAGTTGAGATAGTTTAATTTGATACATAGAGTTGTCTTAAGAAACGATTGCATATTCAACTCCCACTAGTAGTTTCTTGTGTTGTGTTCAAACCAATGGTTTGGAATTTTCTTCTCCTGGAGTACTTATGTGCATGTGATTGGATATTCACAACATTGAGTAATAATAAAAATTAAAGAATTTAAAAACAATACATCCCTTAAACTTAAGTTCTCAAGGCAATGTTGGGTATTTATTAATATGAAATAACGTGAAATATTTCGTTGTTAACCTAAATTTCCAACTATAATAAACACATACAAGCATTAATAACTTCTTTTTCTAGCTCATCATCTCACGTAGTGCAAACTGGTGGAATAAACATTGACCTCCTCCCGCTGATACGAGCAGAAGTGTCAGGAAAGACTCCACCACGACCATCCAGATCAACATCCGCAACACGTCCATCTCCGTCCACATGCATGGGGTAACTAACGAGATGCACCCCTTCCATGTCCACGACTTCCTCCCCGGCGTAAGTTTTCCACATTTCATGGGCGTTTTCACGTAGTTGGCTCACGCAACTAATGCTTTCAGGGGTGTCAAACTCGTCCAAGACTAGGCCAGTGTGCTCGTTCCATAGTGAGATTCGGTAGGCGTGGATGTCACCCTGGAGGCGGCGGTCACCAACGTAGGCAGGTTGGTGGCATCCGATGGCTATTTCGGTGTCTCGCCTCCCATCCATGGAACGTTGATTGATATTGGCGGATCCGATGAGCAGGTACTCATCATCCACTGCAATTAAGGTGGAGATTGTTCACGGTTGAGTACATTTAGATATTGCATGCACGTTCGTGTCTATTTGTATGATTATGATAAATTTTGAAATTAAAAATGTTTCAGGTGAACGCTCCAAATAAGTAGTGCAATATCAGCATCTCATTGAATTGAATTGGGAACAAGCTTAAAAAAATGATTATACCATTTGTATTTTTATTTTAATAGTATTGTACCAAATTCAAGATACATATAAGTGTTGATATTGTATTACTTTAAGTCTTTAAACGACAGTGGGCGTGGCATACTTAATTGATAATATTTCCCTCCGACCTATCTAGCTTGATTTAACTTATTTAGTGTTACAATCCGATTTTTATTGTCTGTCGTTCAAGTGAAGTCATGATATTGCTTTCGGAAAAAGAAGATACGTCACCACATAAGACTTGAGTCCACAGATTACATCAGCATGGCGTAGTTAATATTATGTCATTTGAAACAATTAATTGATAGGACTATGTAGGCTGCTTCGAGGAAATGTCACAAATATCCTCTTAATCTATAAAAAAAAAATTCATTTGAAGTATCAATTACAACTTATTGACAATGATAAATTGATGTCAACATATTTTAAATTTGGTAGATCCTTATATAAAAATTACATCGTAATCATTAAATGTTAAATCACGAGATGCATAAATATATAAAAACAGCCTCAATTTGATCAATGCTATAAAATTGTCCTTTGATTAACCATTTTAGACTTACTATTTTACCTAAAAATAAAAAAAACGAACTTTTAAATGACTTAATTCATCATTCTGCAGTTGCTTCGAGATATAGAAACCTCCAAGCTCAAAATTCGAGTTAAGTTGGAGTCTAACTTAATGAATAAATTGGAAAGTGTCTAAGTCAATATGAAATATTGAAAATAATTTGAATGGTATTTTTTCCACAAAATAAAAATATCAATACAATGTTTTGTCAGAAGTTCTATTATATTTTTTCAGTATATATGCACGCGGTTACTCCAATGTACGTACCTATCATGAGCTTTGAATGCACGTAGATCATGAACCTCCGATTAACCTGCGAGCACCAGTAGTGTGTCGACCGCCGTGGTAACTCTGGCGGCACGAACTCCCCACTTCTCCTCTCCTCCCTGTTCGCCAAGCAGAAGAAATTCAAGTACTCCTCTGGATGCACATTCCCTCCTCCAAACTCCCGAACCGCCTCACCAACAAGTCTATACATCATCACCACCGTCTGCCTAGTCCAGTGCAGCATCTCCTGTACCGCCTCGCTCTCTGGCACACCCTCAGGCCACATAGGCATAACGACGTACACCGCGAACCTCTCCCCAGCCCTAATCTTGCTAGCTACTTTCAATGCTATCTCCACCGGGATCAGATTCCGGCACCCGCTGTTTCGGTCAGTGTCCCAGAGGTCACACCCTCCCATGAAGTACTGGTTCTCGATGTATATGAACCGTTGCGCTCTCCGGATCGCGTTGACGTACGCGTCATGGACACTATGCTCGACCTGCATTACGTCAGGAAAGCCGTCAACTGACACATAATCGATGGATCGGAAAACTTGCACGTCCCAATTGCCCCCATCATTGATATGGTTTGTCACTAAGTTCGGTATTGCGACAATCCAATCGGACGAGGAGGCATTGCATTGCTTCTTCCAACGTTGTTCGAAGTTTGCTAAGATGTCGCTAGCGGCTTCACCGACAACACGAGCATGCGTGTCATGCCACGGCTCCCTCGGGCCACCGTGGCGTAGACTTGCCGATGCGATGTTGGTTTGATAGAAGTCATCTACATGTGCTGGGTCGTTAAGTGTTCGGAAGAGCGAGTGCTCTTCAGTATCGTAACGACCGTCGCAGAGGTCGAGTCCACCTATGAAGCTAACCAAAGTGCGGTTGCAGGAAAGTGAGGAGTGGGCGTCAACGGTGATGGTTTTTTGGTGGTGGGCGAAGAAGGTAGGGAGCTCATGGTGGAGGCGAGGGCAGAGACGGCAGAGGACTTTGGAATGATGGAAGAATTGGAGCGAGTCCTCGTCGTGAGTCCGCATCATCCCTTTGTTTCGGAGGATGGGGACAGAGGTCTCGTCGTCCCATAGCATTACTCTCACAGAGACACCTTCGTTTGCTTTGCGTTTGAGGAGGTCGCCGATTGTCACTCCTACGGCGTCTTGGAGGTCTGAGTTTGGATCTCGAACCTGTGTAGGGCGACCGTTGCAATAATAACATCCAAATAGATAGAGGTTAAACGTGATCTACAAAATTAAGCATCCTTAGCAGTTAGACATAAGACACACAGTGAGGTGCTATAGAAATCAACTAGGGCTAGTTGACCCGGTAAATGAGCTCTAATCTTGACTTAACGAAATAAACATAATATGTGAATTACATGTTAAGATTCAACAAAAAATGCAAATTTCAGTCAAAACACTAACTAGGAATTAAAATTGTATCACCATCTCATGTCGGTGTAAAAAAGTGCTATAAATTGAGAACCAATTGCAAATTCTAATTCTAGGAGGATCTTCTAAAATTGTGAAGCCGGTCGTACCAGAACAAGATTGGGATTCAAAGACCAACCCGCTATGCAAACCAAATGGTTAGCCCCATCGATAGCCTTATACAAATCTTCCCAAAGCCTTCTTTGCCGGAGCAATCCACCTCCAACTGGCGTTTGTAGCGATGTGTAACCATGGTGGGCGTCTTGATACAAGACAATGTCACAATTCGACCTCGGAGGAAAGCTCACACCACCAACGATCCCATTGAAGCCTTTGAATCCTCGGCACCAATTGGAGTCACACTCCGCCCTTCTAAAACTAAGAAGAAACCTTAGATTGAGATTCTTTCTTATCTTCCCTTTACTGTTGACCAAAGGGAACGACTTCTCGTCGAAGATGGGACTTGTCGCATTGCCAACCAGCATTTGTGCTGGGATTTGTAATTTGCCGAGGACCGACATCGATGTTTTGAGCTTCAAGGTTATGGTTATGTCCACCGGATGTGCACAGAGGATTTCGAAGTTTTGATTCCAAACTCTTTCGTATTCGTGGGTCGTCTCAGCGACTTTGCTTTCACCAATGTTGATAGTTACGTATGCTGGTTTGTTCTTCATAAACATGCACTGCAAACAACAAATCATGCTAGTGAATACTAGCTGATAGTTCGTCAAGGAAAAAAAGGGAGTTGATGTAATACGTGTTACACTTCTTATTATTGCCGTTCTACGTTCAAAGCTAATTCTGGACATTCACATAAATACGTTACAAGTAGTTACGGATATCCGGATAACTCCTACTTTTTCGTGACACGTCTTTAGGTGTGTGTGGCAATATTTTTTGAGGCGTGATTTTTTAAAAGCTACGTAGTTCCTCAAATTAATTTCCATACAATAAAGTAGCTGAGAGGGTTTTAGAATTTATTTTCAATAGAAAACTATGCCTTTATATATTAATAGAGTCTTCGAGAAAAGAGCATGGGCCCAGTAATTTTGTTATTTTCAGTGGTCATGCTAGTTATTCAAAATTAATTTACTGGTTCCGCCGCAAGTAAGGAGATTGACTCCTAAGATACAAAAATCTTAAATTAGTGAAAATTAAATTAAACTTAATAAAAACGAAAATGTTGTAATTCAAGTGGACGATTTTTTTCGTGGAGAGTTAAACCCGAAATTAAAAACGTACTACTGAAAATATGCAATGATACGTTTAAACGTGTATCAGTACTCATCATCTATACTTGTATTACTTCAGCAGCACTTACCAAAAAAGGAGTCGAAGGTGGTCCATCGCTAGTGGCATCCAAAATTGCAACATCCAATACACCATGCAAGAACATGTCTCTCGACCTCTTCTCTCCGTCACACCCAAATTCCTTCTATATGATTGGTTCGCATCCAAAATCGGAAGCATCCATGTGGCTTTTAAAGCCAATGACGAGTCGGGAGTGGTGACGCTGAAACACCAGACGTGGAATGCAATAGAAGCCAATCTTCGAAGAATCCCACGCATCCACAGACACACTTTCCAATACTTCGAACACACGTTCAGGTTTATTGTAAGACTTGTGTTGTTGCTGCGAAGGACAAGACACGGAACGGGTAATATAAGTCTGACGTTCAGTTGTTGTCAAGTGGTTTTTGGACCTTACGGGGGATGTGTTTGGTGAGTGGTGATGCGAATGGAAAGTATTGGAATAGATACGCACGAAACAAGGGAAGGCGTACATGAAAAGCGGCGTGTGAGAGTTTGGCCGATTACAAGAACTGCACGTAAGGCAAAGGTTGGAAATGTGCAAATATTAAGACGCAACTACCGGGCGACCTTTTGCTAAGATAGTTCTTGGGCCGAAGCATTCCCTTCCAACCATTTCCCGCCCAAAACGGGTTTCCGGATTGAA
>OY821793.1:30436390-30702390 GCA_963682175.1 Triglochin maritima | reverse complement strand
AAACCCTAAACCCTAAACCCTAAACCCTAAACCCTAAACCCTAAACCCTAAACCCTAAACCCTAAACCCTAAACCCTAAACCCTAAACCCTAAACCCTAAACCCTAAACCCTAAACCCTAAACCCTAAACCCTAAACCCTAAACCCTAAACCCTAAACCCTAAACCCTAAACCCTAAACCCTAAACCCTAAACCCTAAACCCTAAACCCTAAACCCTAAACCCTAAACCCTAAACCCTAAACCCTAAACCCTAAACCCTAAACCCTAAACCCTAAACCCTAAACCCTAAACCCTAAACCCTAAACCCTAAACCCTAAACCCTAAACCCTAAACCCTAAACCCTAAACCCTAAACCCTAAACCCTAAACCCTAAACCCTAAAAACCCTAAACCCTAAACCCTAAACCCTAAACCCTAAACCCTAAACCCTAAACCCTAAACCCTAAACCCTAAACCCTAAACCCTAAACCCTAAACCCTAAACCCTAAACCCTAAACCCTAAACCCTAAACCCTAAACCCTAAACCCTAAACCCTAAACCCTAAACCCTAAACCCTAAACCCTAAACCCTAAAACCTAAACCCTAAACCCTAAAACCTAAACCCTAAAACCTAAACCCTAAACCCTAAACCCTAAACCCTAAACCCTAAACCCTAAACCCTAAACCCTAAACCCTAAACCCTAAACCCTAAACCCTAAACCCTAAACCCTAAACCCTAAACCCTAAACCCTAAACCCTAAACCCTAAACCCTAAACCCTAAACCCTAAACCCTAAACCCTAAACCCTAAACCCTAAAAACCCTAAACCCTAAAAACCCTAAACCCTAAACCCTAAACCCTAAACCCTAAACCCTAAACCCTAAACCCTAAACCCTAAACCCTAAACCCTAAACCCTAAACCCTAAACCCTAAACCCTAAACCCTAAACCCTAAACCCTAAACCCTAAAAAACCCTAAACCCTAAACCCTAAACCCTAAACCCTGAACCCTAAACCCTGAACCCTGAACCCTGAACCCTGAACCCTGAACCCTGAACCCTGAACCCTGAACCCTGAACCCTGAACCCTGAACCCTGAACCCTGAACCCTGAACCCTGAACCCTGAACCCTGAACCCTGAACCCTGAACCCTGAACCCTGAACCCTGAACCCTGAACCCTGAACCCTGAACCCTGAACCCTGAACCCTGAACCCTGAACCCTGAACCCTGAACCCTGAACCCTGAACCCTGAACCCTGAACCCTGAACCCTGAACCCTGAACCCTGAACCCTGAACCCTGAACCCTGAACCCTGAACCCTGAACCCTGAACCCTGAACCCTGAACCCTGAACCCTGAACCCTGAACCCTGAACCCTGAACCCTGAACCCTGAACCCTGAACCCTGAACCCTGAACCCTGAACCCTGAACCCTGAACCCTGAACCCTGAACCCTGAACCCTGAACCCTGAACCCTGAACCCTGAACCCTGAACCCTGAACCCTGAACCCTGAACCCTGAACCCTGAACCCTGAACCCTGAACCCTGAACCCTGAACCCTGAACCCTGAACCCTGAACCCTGAACCCTGAACCCTGAACCCTGAACCCTGAACCCTGAACCCTGAACCCTGAACCCTGAACCCTGAACCCTAAACCCTGAACCCTAAACCCTAAACCCTAAACCCTAAACCCTAAACCCTAAACCCTAAACCCTAAACCCTAAACCCTAAACCCTAAACCCTAAACCCTAAACCCTAAACCCTAAACCCTAAACCCTAAACCCTAAACCCTAAACCCTAAACCCTAAACCCTAAACCCTAAACCCTAAACCCTAAACCCTAAACCCTAAACCCTAAACCCTAAACCCTAAACCCTAAACCCTAAACCCTAAACCCTAAACCCTAAACCCTAAACCCTAAACCCTAAACCCTAAACCCTAATACCCTAAACCCTAATACCCTAATACCCTAAACCCTAATACCCTAAACCCTAAACCCTAAACCCTAAACCCTAAACCCTAAACCCTAAACCCTAAACCCTAAACCCTAAACCCTAAACCCTAAACCCTAAACCCTAAATAAACCCTAAACCCTAAACCCTAAACCCTAAACCCTAAACCCTAAACCCTAAACCCTAAACCCTAAATAAACCCTAAACCCTAAACCCTAAATAAACCCTAAACCCTAAACCCTAAACCCTAAACCCTAAAACCCTAAAACCCTAAAACCCAAACCCTAAACCCTAAACCCTAAAACCCTAAACCCTAAAACCCTAAACCCTAAACCCTAAAACCCTAAACCCTAAACCCTAAAAAAAAAAAAACCCTAAACCCTAAACCCTAAACCCTAAAAAAAACCCTAAACCCTAAACCCTAAACCCTAAGCCCAGCCCATTTGAGAAAAAAATTTCTCTCTCCTCATCCGCTCTGGCGAAAAGTGCGATTCTGCCAAACAAAAATTTCCCACGCCACGTCATCATCTCTCACCTCTCCACCACCTTTCACCCCAGATCTGGGACGCATCAAGAGATTGTTGGGCTTGCTCTTGATCGTTCTGAACTCCCCTCATTCTCCTCTTTCGATTAAGATCTCTCTTGACCACCTTGCGGTTGGTTGAATTCCTGAGCTCACTGTTGCATTTGCGCCCCGGAGCTCAAAAGGTCCCCTTCCTTCAGCAACGAGTGAGGAATTTTGAGAGAAGTGTGCAAAACACCTTCTTGTGCAGCGATTCAAGACCCTCTTCTCGGAAATTCTGGAATCTCGGCAGGCCGGCGACCAAAAGTTGAACCGGCATGCTGGGTCGTGTCTTGCTCTAATTCTTCACATTGTTACACTCAGTGTTTGGCAAGGAGGCTTCCTGAGGCTTCAATTACTTCACTTCCACAAGGAAACTCGATTTCGGCGACCTACGCCGGCACTGAGAATTCCGGCCCCGTTTGGCTAGCTGGAGGCGTCCATATTTCGATTAACTCTTCCCCAACCTCCAGTGGTCTCTAAGGAACATTGCGGTGGTCTCAATTTGACTGATTATTGCGCGGATTGTGAGTCGAGGTTGTGGATTGACCGCGTCGACGCCGGCGCCCCCATTTCCTCTTCGCTTGCTGGGCACGAAATTTTCCAATTCCGCATCACAAACCACTCAGCAGCACCAGTGGAGCACTCCTGTTAAATCAATTTGTTCGATTGTTGGGTGGATTCGTGCAGCGACCCTGGTGGAATTCGGAGAAGGATATCTCTGTTTTGTGAGTAATTCAGAGAAGTGTTATTTTCTTTTACTGAATTGGTCGGTTTGATTAGTCCACATGGACACAATTGAAAATGCACAGGACCAACCTAGACCACCAGACTCACCAATTAAAAATTTTTATGGTCCTCATATACAGCCCAAACCAAAGAAATAATATGCTAGTGTGGTACGTCCTAGATGTAGACCCCCTAAATATGCAACTCGAATTCCTGCAAGAAGTGCTAATTTTGATGAAGAAGGAAATCCGAGTATTGCTTTCTCATTGTCTGAAATCAAAACCATGGGACAAGATTTTGAATGGTGCTTGATTGGAAAATTCTCGAGTCCTAGACCGGAACTTCTCGATATCCAAAATCATTTGGAAGAAACTCTTGGCAAAAAAGATTTTTGTGAAGTTGGAGCACTTGCACCCCGACATGTTAGTATCAGATTATTTGATGAAGAAAGTTTTGTGAAAGTTTGGTTACACAACTGGTACTTTGGGGAGAAGAAGATGAGAGTGTTCAAGTGGTCTCCCTATTTTAAAGTGGGATTAGAACCCATACAGGCACCAATTTGGATTAATTTTCCTGCTTTGGACTTACATCTCCATCACCCCGATGCTTTGGAATCTATTGCCACCGGATTTGGAAAATACATATGTAGTTCAAAAGATGATGTGGACTTCATGAGGCCAGGAGTTTGCAAAATATGTGTAGAGATGGACCTTTCAAAGCCAAAACCCGATCACATAACCATCCATAATGGTGAGCAAACATACATACAACCGGTTCACTACGAGAATGTGCCACCTTTTTGTAACTTTTGCATGAAAATTGGACACATGGAAGCAAAATGCAGAATTCGAGTGGAAGAAAATGAGAAAAGCAAAATTCAAGATGCAGCACCTGCCACATCTCTACAGCAGAAAACTACAATAACAGCACCAACAATCACACGGCAAGAATGGAGGCCTAAGTTTATACCAGTACTTGCACAAGTAAATGCAGATACAAGATCACAAGATGGGGCTGAATTGGGAAATCAAGTGTCAAATATAGCAAGACAAAAACCAGCAGATACACCACAAGTCTCGCCACTAATTAATCCCACACTTGAACACATGGGACAGCAAATTCAGAAACCAAGTGAGGAAATTCAGCAAACTTCACATGCAGCAAACAGAAATTCTGGGTTGTCAATTGAGGAAAACAGAATTTCAGAATTAGCATCAGAAGCAATGAGTGTGCTCTCATCATCACAACCACAACTTGCCCAACCACTAGAAGAAAAGAGAAATGCTGCATCTTTATCTGCACAAGCATTGGAGTATCATCCCATGTGTGCATTTAATACTCAAGTTGAAGGGGGAGAAACATCTGAGGACAAGGAACGCACACCAAATCAAGAAGAATTAATTGAGCAACAATATCATGATGCACACAAGATCAGGAGAAGCAAGAGTGGGAGAACAAACACAAAGAGTAAAAGAAGGAAAAAAGGAGGAAAAAGAATCATTAGACTCAACTCAAGTGAAGAAGATGATGTCACCTACTCCACCACACAAATGGTTAAAATCCAAGGAAGGAGGGAGGAAGTAAATTTGGAAGAAGAAGTCACACGTCTCATGAAAGAAAGCAACATGAAAAAAAAGGAAGCCATTGTAGAAGCACGAAAACAACATATTTTTTGGAAAAAAATGGAGGCAGCTGATGGAAAAGGAGACTCCGAAATTGACAAGGAAATGGAGAAATCAGACACTACTCAATCTGATTTGCAGCAAGAAGATAAAGATGAAGAAGATTTTGAAAGTGAAGATGATAATGCAAAAGGAAATCAAGAAGAAAGTGAGTATGAACCTGAAATTTCCTTGAAAGAAATGCTGAAAACTCCACTACATGTGCAACTTGAACCAAGAAGATCCCAAAGACTCCATATGCGCAAGGGTTCATTCTGATTGATTTTGGAGATCTAAGGTAAATTAGCAAGTAGTGTAAATAATTCACTATGCTAGAGTTTTGCTGCACAGGTGCAAGAACCAGTCTGGATGAACAGTGCCCGAGCAATTAGCCATGCAAGTCCAGCCTTGATGGCCAAACGTTGTGGGTCTATCCTGCTGAACTTTCTTCAGCCCACTAAGCCAACTTCAAAGAAACATGGGTAAAACTTGATTTAGGACCAGTATTTGGGCCTACGAGCCCATTAGAACTGCTTTTCTTTTAAATGACCAAATTTTGCTTTTAGATAGGAACACAATTTGGGCCGGCGAGCCCATTAGCACAGATTCACTTTACAAAATACCTTAGACACATATGATGTAAGGTGTGTTGGGCTTCTATGACCCACACACAAAAAGGCTACACACTTGTAATTTCTTTTGCTAAGAAATGGAAGGTTGGTTGTTAAAAAAAAAAAAAAACCCTAAACCCTAAACCCTAAACCCTAAAAAAAAAAAAACCCTAAACCCTAAACCCTAAACCCTAAAAAAAACCCTAAACCCTAAACCCTAAACCCTAAACCCTAAGCCCAGCCCATTTGAGAAAAAAATTTCTCTCTCCTCATCCGCTCTGGCGAAAAGTGCGATTCTGCCAAACAAAAATTTCCCACGCCACGTCATCATCTCTCACCTCTCCACCACCTTTCACCCCAGATCTGGGACGCATCAAGAGATTGTTGGGCTTGCTCTTGATCGTTCTGAACTCCCCTCATTCTCCTCTTTCGATTAAGATCTCTCTTGACCACCTTGCGGTTGGTTGAATTCCTGAGCTCACTGTTGCATTTGTGCCCCGGAGCTCAAAAGGTCCCCTTCCTTCAGCAACGAGTGAGGAATTTTGAGAGAAGTGTGCAAAACACCTTCTTGTGCAGCGATTCAAGACCCTCTTCTCGGAAATTCTGGAATCTCGGCAGGCCGGCGACCAAAAGTTGAACCGGCATGCTGGGTCGTGTCTTGCTCTAATTCTTCACATTGTTACACTCAGTGTTTGGCAAGGAGGCTTCCTGAGGCTTCAATTACTTCACTTCCACAAGGAAACTCGATTTCGGCGACCTACGCCGGCACTGAGAATTCCGGCCCCGTTTGGCTAGCTGGAGGCGTCCATATTTCGATTAACTCTTCCCCAACCTCCAGTGGTCTCTAAGGAACATTGCGGTGGTCTCAATTTGACTGATTATTGCGCGGATTGTGAGTCGAGGTTGTGGATTGACCGCGTCGACGCCGGCGCCCCCATTTCCTCTTCGCTTGCTGGGCACGAAATTTTCCAATTCCGCATCACAAACCACTCAGCAGCACCAGTGGAGCACTCCTGTTAAATCAATTTGTTCGATTGTTGGGTGGATTCGTGCAGCGACCCTGGTGGAATTCGGAGAAGGATATCTCTGTTTTGTGAGTAATTCAGAGAAGTGTTATTTTCTTTTACTGAATTGGTCGGTTTGATTAGTCCACATGGACACAATTGAAAATGCACAGGACCAACCTAGACCACCAGACTCACCAATTAAAAATTTTTATGGTCCTCATATGCAGCCCAAACCAAAGAAATAATATGCTAGTGTGGTACGTCCTAGATGTAGACCCCCTAAATATGCAACTCGAATTCCTGCAAGAAGTGCTAATTTTGATGAAGAAGGAAATCCGAGTATTGCTTTCTCATTGTCTGAAATCAAAACCATGGGACAAGATTTTGAATGGTGCTTGATTGGAAAATTCTCGAGTCCTAGACCGGAACTTCTCGATATCCAAAATCATTTGGAAGAAACTCTTGGCAAAAAAGATTTTTGTGAAGTTGGAGCACTTGCACCCCGACATGTTAGTATCAGATTATTTGATGAAGAAAGTTTTGTGAAAGTTTGGTTACACAACTGGTACTTTGGGGAGAAGAAGATGAGAGTGTTCAAGTGGTCTCCCTATTTTAAAGTGGGATTAGAACCCATACAGGCACCAATTTGGATTAATTTTCCTGCTTTGGACTTACATCTCCATCACCCCGATGCTTTGGAATCTATTGCCACCGGATTTGGAAAATACATATGTAGTTCAAAAGATGATGTGGACTTCATGAGGCCAGGAGTTTGCAAAATATGTGTAGAGATGGACCTTTCAAAGCCAAAACCCGATCACATAACCATCCATAATGGTGAGCAAACATACATACAACCGGTTCACTACGAGAATGTGCCACCTTTTTGTAACTTTTGCATGAAAATTGGACACATGGAAGCAAAATGCAGAATTCGAGTGGAAGAAAATGAGAAAAGCAAAATTCAAGATGCAGCACCTGCCACATCTCTACAGCAGAAAACTACAATAACAGCACCAACAATCACACGGCAAGAATGGAGGCCTAAGTTTATACCAGTACTTGCACAAGTAAATGCAGATACAAGATCACAAGATGGGGCTGAATTGGGAAATCAAGTGTCAAATATAGCAAGACAAAAACCAGCAGATACACCACAAGTCTCGCCACTAATTAATCCCACACTTGAACACATGGGACAGCAAATTCAGAAACCAAGTGAGGAAATTCAGCAAACTTCACATGCAGCAAACAGAAATTCTGGGTTGTCAATTGAGGAAAACAGAATTTCAGAATTAGCATCAGAAGCAATGAGTGTGCTCTCATCATCACAACCACAACTTGCCCAACCACTAGAAGAAAAGAGAAATGCTGCATCTTTATCTGCACAAGCATTGGAGTATCATCCCATGTGTGCATTTAATACTCAAGTTGAAGGGGGAGAAACATCTGAGGACAAGGAACGCACACCAAATCAAGAAGAATTAATTGAGCAACAATATCATGATGCACACAAGATCAGGAGAAGCAAGAGTGGGAGAACAAACACAAAGAGTAAAAGAAGGAAAAAAGGAGGAAAAAGAATCATTAGACTCAACTCAAGTGAAGAAGATGATGTCACCTACTCCACCACACAAATGGTTAAAATCCAAGGAAGGAGGGAGGAAGTAAATTTGGAAGAAGAAGTCACACGTCTCATGAAAGAAAGCAACATGAAAAAAAAGGAAGCCATTGTAGAAGCACGAAAACAACATATTTTTTGGAAAAAAATGGAGGCAGCTGATGGAAAAGGAGACTCCGAAATTGACAAGGAAATGGAGAAATCAGACACTACTCAATCTGATTTGCAGCAAGAAGATAAAGATGAAGAAGATTTTGAAAGTGAAGATGATAATGCAAAAGGAAATCAAGAAGAAAGTGAGTATGAACCTGAAATTTCCTTGAAAGAAATGCTGAAAACTCCACTACATGTGCAACTTGAACCAAGAAGATCCCAAAGACTCCATATGCGCAAGGGTTCATTCTGATTGATTTTGGAGATCTAAGGTAAATTAGCAAGTAGTGTAAATAATTCACTATGCTAGAGTTTTGCTGCACAGGTGCAAGAACCAGTCTGGATGAACAGTGCCCGAGCAATTAGCCATGCAAGTCCAGCCTTGATGGCCAAACGTTGTGGGTCTATCCCGCTGAACTTTCTTCAGCCCACTAAGCCAACTTCAAAGAAACATGGGTAAAACTTGATTTAGGACCAGTATTTGGGCCTACGAGCCCATTAGAACTGCTTTTCTTTTAAATGACCAAATTTTGCTTTTAGATAGGAACACAATTTGGGCCGGCGAGCCCATTAGCACAGATTCACTTTACAAAATACCTTAGACACATATGATGTAAGGTGTGTTGGGCTTCTATGACCCACACACAAAAAGGCTACACACTTGTAATTTCTTTTGCTAAGAAATGGAAGGTTGGTTGTTAAAAAAAAAAAAAAAAACCCTAAACCCTAAACCCTAAAAAAAAAAAAACCCTAAACCCTAAACCCTAAACCCTAAAAACCCTAAACCCTAAACCCTAAACCCTAAAAACCCTAAACCCTAAACCCTAAAAACCCTAAACCCAAAACCTAAACCCTAAACCCTAAACCCTAAAAAAATAAACCCTAAACCCTAAACCCTAAATCCTAAACCCTAAACCCTAAAAAAACCCTAAACCCTAAACCCTAAACCCTAAAAAAACCCTAAACCCTAAACCCGAAACCCTAAACCCCAAACCCCAAACCCTAAACCCCAAACCCTAAACCCTACGACACCCTAAACCCTAAACCCTAAACCCTAAACCCTAAAACCCTAAACCCTAAATAAACCCTAAACCCTAAACCCTAAATAACCCTAAACCCTAAAACCCTAAACCCTAAACCCTAAAAAACCCTAAACCCTAAACCCTAACCCTAAACCCTAAACCCTAAAAAAAACCCTAAACCCTAAACCCTAAAAAAAGGGAACTACTAAACGTCGCCCCAAAACTACTTAAATCGCCCCTTGAAATTACCAAATTGCCCTTAACAATATATTTAATACCCATATCGTCCCGTGTCTTTAAACAAGGTTATTGACTCAGTTTTACTAACATTCCTAGTACCAACACCACGAAAATGTCTGGCGAAACACCTAGATCAGGCGAAGTAACGGAGGCGGATTTTTTTTTCCGACACGGGCGTCTGGCTAAGACGCCTGTACCATCGTGGAGGCGTCTGGCTAAGACGCCTCCACCATCGTTGAGGCGTCTTAGCCAGACGCCTCCACGATGGTACAGGCGTCTTAGCCAGACGCCTATACCATTGTTGGATCTGGAAATTTTTGAATTTTCGGTGTACCGAAGAGGTATCGGTCATCCGAATATAGTAATTATTAACTTATTAATTAATTTAACAATTATCTAAATTTATAATCAATTATTTTTTAAAAAAAATAATAAAAAATTACGGGCGTCTGACGGAGCCGCCCCCACGTAGGAGGGGGCGTCTGGCTAAGACGCCTCCCCCATGGAGGAGGCGTCTTACACAGACGCCTGTCCCAAGGGCGGAGCGTCTGGGTAAAACGCCTCCCCGATGGGTAACGCGTCTGGGTAAAACGCCGCCCCCATGGGGAAGGCGTCTTAGCCAGACGCCCCCTCCTACGTGGGGGCGGCTCCGTCAGACGCCCGTAATTTTTTATTATTTTTTATTATTTTTTTATTAAAAAGATGTTAGATGTTTTACCAGATTCGAGTACACTGGGGCGTCCGTTGGTTCATTACTGACCTCCAAAACATTATTTTTTATGATTATAAGAGGAATATGAAGAGAGATGTGTGATAGGAGGGTAAAATGTCGCGTTATAGCAGTAGAAATGAGAGAAGGGCAAAATGGTAATTTCAAGGGGCGATTTAAGTAATTTTGGGGCGATGTTTAGCAATTCAGTAAAAAAAACCTAAACCCTAAACCCTAAAAAACCCTAAACCCTAAAAAAAACCTAAACCCTAAAAAACCCTAAACCCTAAACCTTAAACCCTAAAAAACCCTAAACTCTAAACCCTAAACGCTAAACCCTAAAACCCTAAACCCTAAACCCTACAAAACCCTAAACCTTAAACCCTAAAAAACCCTGAACCCTAAACCCAAACCCAGCCCATTTGAGAAAAAAAATTCTCTCTCCTCACGCCTCTGGCGAAAATTTTCGCCTCCCCCCGAAAATCCCGCCTCTCCCATTTCCGCACCACCGGCCACCTCCCGTACCACCGGCCATCCCACAACTCCCCCCACCCACGCGACTCCTTCTCCATCGCACTTGGACGTGCCAAGAGCTTCCTGGGCTTTCTCTTGGTCACTCCAACCCACCCTCGCGTGCCACACCCGTGCTGTCGCCGCCTCCAACGTCGTCGCCATCGCGGGTCGCCGTCGCCGTCGCCGGCGTCTCTGCTCGCCTCCTCTACACCCAAGGTCGTCTCTGTTCGGCCCTCACCTCCACGGTACTCAATTGCTGCTGGCCTTCGACGAATTCAAGGGACGCACTTCACTTCTCTTAAACTTCAATTTCTAACTAGAAGTTTGTCTCTTATGTTTGTGTGTTTTCAATTGCAATTTTTTTCCTTACTAGTCTGATTTTGCAAGAAGTTTGACTTGTTTTGCTCTCAATTTTAACATCCACTTGAGTTGGTAGTTCATCTTACTTCTGAATATCTTACTATAGCTAATTTTTCTTCTTGAATCACTCATACTTTATTGCTGCAATTTAGCTGAATTATTGTGTCAAACTTGGCTGCGTATTTGTGCTGTTTTAGCACTTAATCTAGAGCTAAACTGGGCAGAATTTTGGTTAGTTTTGGTGCTGAAAATTTGCTGTGAAATCTGGGCACAATAAGAGCTGAAATCTTTGCTACTTTGGTGCTGTTTTTTGGTCTTAATTGGCTACATTTGTGGTGAATTTTTGTCTGATATTTGATCTGAAAGCAAGCTGCATCTTGAGCTGCTTTGAAGGGCTAAGTTTTGTTTTGAAATTTCGGATTTTTGGAGCTGAATTTGAGCTGGAATTGGGGCTGCATTAGTGCTGTGTTTTTGTGCTGAATTGGAGCAGATTTTGCGCTGGATTTGGTGATGTACTGCTGCTGATTTTAGTTTTGAATTGGTGTTGATTTTGTGCTGGAATTGGTGCTGTATTCGTGCTATTTTTTGGGCTGATTTGGTGCACAATTGGAGCTGGAATTGGTGCTGTATTGCTGCTGAATTTTGTGTTGAATTGGTGCTGACTTTGAGCTGGAATTGGTGCTGTCTTGGTGCTGATTTTTGTGTTGAATTGGAGCTGATATTGAGCTGGATTTGGTGCTGATTTTTGTGTTGAATTGGAGCTGATATTGAGCTGGAATTGGTTCTGTTTTGGTGCAGCATTTCGGGTTGAATTGAAGCTAATTTTGTGCTGGATTTGGTGCTGATTTTGGTGGTATTAGTGCTGATTTCTGTGTTGATTTGGAGCTGATTTTGGTACTGAATTGGAGCTAAGTTTTTTTGCTTCGATTGGTACTGAACTGGCTGAATTTTCTGAGCTGAATTTGGTACTGAATTGGAGCTGATTTGTGCTGAACTTTTGCTGATTTCTGTGTTGAATTGGAGCTGAATTTGGTACTGAATTTTTGCTGCGATTGCTACTGAACTGGAGACTTGTGTTGCATTTTAACAATCTTTTCATCTGAGGTTCGGGCTTACTTTCAGACTGAATTACTGGTTTTGACTATGGATGTGGCACCTCTTAATTCCCAATCCGGGATTGTTCCACCTCCATGGACACTGAATCCGAAACCACCTGATCCACCATCACCCATACAGCCTTTCCATGGAAATCCTGTCCCACACCCTCCACATCCGACCACCACATCACTTCCACCAAAACTCTCCTATGCAACAATAATCCGAGACAACCACAATTTCCCACCTAAGTTCGAGAATCCTGTACCCGTTAAGCAACCTGATTTGGATGAAGATGGAGGACCTATGCTTACTTACTCGGAAGAAGAAATCAAACTCATGAGTCAGGCTTTTAAATTCTGCCTCATCGGCAAATTTGCTGGACCACGTGCTTACCTTGATCATATAAGCAAAATATTTGAGCAGGAATTGGGAATCACAAAAAAAACATGCATCGTCGGAGCCATAGACTCTCGTCATGTCATCGTAAGATTCAGTGATCATGCCCACTACATAAAAGTTTGGCTCCACAACAATTGGCTCATCAAAGAAAAAAGAATGCGCATATTCAAATGGTCCTCATACTTCAAAGTGGGTCTTGAACCATCTCATGCACCGGTCTGGGTCAGCTTTCCCACTCTTGATGTCCACTTCTTTCACCCAAGTGCATTAAAATCTCTTGCAGGTTGTCTTGGTAAATATATGTGCAGTTCGAAAGATGTCCAGGATTTTGTCAGACCGGGTTGCTGTCAAATATGTGTTGAAATGGATCTTTCGGGTCCGTTTCCTCCTCACATCACTATCATGAATGGCAAGCAGAAACACAAACAACAGGTTATTTATGATAGAGTTCCACTATTTTGCAAATATTGCCACAGAATTGGACACACTCAGGACAAATGCAAAATCAGACAGGGCCATGAAGAACAAGAGGAACCAGCTCAGGTTACGGAAAAACAAAGAGAAATCAGCAAAGGACAAAGGAAATCACAACAGGAACAAAACAAACCAAAACAAGTATGGAGACCCAAGATTATGCCAACATTGGATTTGAATCCAGCCCAACCACCAACACTCCAAACTCAAAGCATCGACCAAGCCACCAACCCAAATCCAATAGCACCCCCTCCTCAAAGCAACACAGTGACAACTCAAAACGCCTTCCAACTTTTACTCTCACAGGTAGATGAGGAAACTAGAGGAGACAGCTTAACCACACCAGCAGCACCTACAAAGAAAAGCAAAAGCCACCGCAATGCAAGAGAAGAGCTTCCCACATTATCAAACCAACCGGAAAAACTTGCTTATACTCACCAGAATAATATTTCAGCAGCCGCACAGTCAAACACGCAACAAATTGAAGAAAACATCTGCTCAAGTGAGGAAAATTCTCGCAGGATCAAAATAGACACTATGGACGCTATGGGAATACACTCAAACTCTGGATCTAAACACAGCAGTAGACACAAAATTTCAGCCAGCAGAAGGAAAGGAAAGTCACCACAAGCTCTCACTATCTTGGAAGAATCAGAGGACCATATGCATCTCCTCAAAATAAATGGACGAATTCATGAAATCAATCTCAAGGCAGCTATACAGAGATATCTTGACGCTAACCTCCAGAAAGAAGAGGCCATTGCACAAGCCAAGGCAGATTACATAGTTTCCTACAAAGAAAAATACAAGGATCTCAAGAATAAACAGAGGTTGGATAACTTTCAAATAATATAGCTGAACATTGAACATACAGGCGACACGACTGAATCCACATCCCAAGAAGAACTTGTATCTGACAGTCTTAGCGAGGAGGAAAATAATGAAGAGGATGATCCTTCCTTCTTGCCAGATAACGCCTCCAACCAGCAACCACAATTTATCACCTTTCATCCCAATGCCGAAAATCAAGCACACAAAAATAGAAGTTCTCGCACTTCAATCAGGACCTCGACTCAACAACCACAACATTAATTTATGAATAACAAAGCTATGATCTGGAATGCTCGCGGCATCGCCAACCATCCAACCATCCATTACCTTCGGAAACAAATCCGTCTCAACCACATCAAATTGCTAGGAATCATTGAACCCAAAACTCATATCAAAAAAATTGCAAGGATCGGGCTCAAGCTGGGGTATTCTCATAGTCATTATAATATTGCAAATAATATATGGTTTTTCTGGGATTCTTCTCTTCATATTATTATACAGCAGGACACTTCCCAACTTTTAAAGTGTCACATCCGAACACCATCAGGTATGTTATTTCAATTTACTATAATTTATGGAAATCACGATTATGTTTCTCGCAGGACTCTATGGACAGATATTACTGAATTAGGAGAATCTACTAATCTCCCATGGCTTATTGGGGGAGACTTCAATGCAATGCTCACGCCAGAAAACAAAATTGGAGGGACTTCTTTTCACTATACGGCTTCTCGCGAATTCCAAAATGCCATTGAATCTGCAAGTCTTCTTCCAGTCAAACAGAAAGGAGAGGAATTTTCCTGGTGCAACGGCAGACAGGCTTGGGACAGGATCACAGAAAAAATAGACTGGGTTTTCATGAATTCTGAATGGTTATCTGTATATCCTAGCACTACTGTTTTTTATGATATCAGACTTTGTTCGGACCATTCTTCTCTTTTAATATATAATGATGATTCCTCCAGCAGACGACCGATTTGCTTCAAATTTCAAAATATGTGGACTCTCCATTCTGATTTTATACAGATAGTTGCAACCCATTGGGCAGGCACATATGGATCTGGTTCCCTAGATAACCTCAGTATCAAATTAATCCGGTTAAAAAAGCAGCTAAAAATATGGAATAAAGAGAAATTTGGGAACATTGATGAAAGGGAGAAAGCCGAACAAGCTGTAATAGCAAATCTGGAACATCAACTAAACAGTCATTGGGATGAAGACAAATGGCTTTCCCTACTTAAAAAAAAGGAAAATTATCTCACCACTCTTTCTCAGCAGGAAAAATTCTACATGCAAAAGGCACGGGCGAAGTGGCTCATTGAAGGAGATCATAACACTAAATATTTTCACTCTCTTGCTTCTTTTAAACAACGGGAGTCTTCTGCCAACCTGCTTCTCCAGAATACACATTACAACAACGACATCCAGTACCTGGAACAATGTGGGGTATTTTACTATAAAAATCTTTTAAATGGAACATCTACACCGGATGTCCCAGATGAGCTCATGGATCTAATCCCACCTATTGTCACAGCCGAAGACAATGAAATGCTCGTTGCCATTCCTACATATGAAGAAATTAAAGACATTGTTTTTTCCATACCAACTGAAAGCGCACCAGGTCCGGATGGTTTTTCTAGTCAATTCTACCAAACCTGCTGGCCAGTTATATCCACAGATGTAATCAACGCTGTCAAAGAATTTTTTATGACCTTCACTCTTCCACGTTCTTATCGTTCAACCTTCATCACTCTCATACCCAAGAAAAATAAAATATCAAGCTTTGCAGAGACACGACCAATCGGCTTATGCAATGTCTCCTACAAAATCATCTCAAAGCTTCTCACCAAGCGTCTGGGTACCATCCTTCCTTCTCTAATTTCAGCTAACCAAGGAGCTTTTGTTGAAGGACGTATTATTCAGGAAAATATTGGACTTGTTCAAGATCTGACACAACATATCGAGGACAAAGTTGATGGTCACAATCTGATTTTCAAACTAGATATGGAAAAGGCTTTCGACAGATTTGACTGGTCTTTCTTATTACAGGTTCTGCGGAAATTCGGATTTAGTAATCGGTGGATTCGTATTATCAAAGCTTGTGTTATGGAAAACCACTTCGCACTCTTATTAAATGGCACATCTAGCAGCTTCTTTACAAACTCTCGCGGGCTCCGGTAGGGAGACCCTCTCTCTCCTTATTTATTTATTCTGGCAGAAGAAGTCTTAAGCCGAGGACTAATCAAACTTGCAGCCGACAATCACATGATGAGATACAAAAGCCACTTTAAATGTCCCACCATCAGCCACTTATTTTTTGCAGATGACACAATTATCTTCACACGAGGACGCAGGGATAGTCTAAATAAACTCTTTCATTTTCTGGACACATATCAGCATTATTCTGGCCAAAAAATCAGCAAAGAAAAAAGTCAATTCTACATCTCCACTCGAGCCACTGTCAACCGTATCAACACAATCCATCGTATCACGGTTATTAACAGAGGCAAACTCCCTTTCACTTACCTCGGATGTCCGATCTTCAAAGGGCTGAATAAAAATATTTATTATGAAGACCTGGTTAGGAAAATTCAAGGCAAATTAGCGGGCTGGCAGGCAAAACTCCTCTCTCAAGCTGGCAGAAAAATTCTTATTGAGTCCGTTCTGAGCAGTATGCCCATTCACATCCTTTCAACACACAACATTCTGCACGCAATCATCACAAGAATCGAGAGTCTTATGGCTAATTTCTATTGGGGTTCCACCAGTCAAAAGAACAAAAAACACTGGGTTTCCTGGAATCAACTTTGCAAACCTTATGCTGAAGGAGGAATTGGCCTCAAATCACTCTCTGAAGTTATGACAGCTCTAAGGATGAAACTAGCATGGAAAATCCAACATGAAGACACTCTCTTTTCCAAATACATGAAGAACAAATATGGCGACTTGAGTTCCAACTACACAAACCCTCCAGCAGTCTGGCGTCACATTAAACATGCTTGGAACCTGATCACACCTCACATCAAATGGTCACTGGGTAGCGGTGACATCAATTTCTGGAATCAACAATGGCTAGACCGAGGGAAATTACAAGATGTGATGCCAGTGCCACCAGCTATTGCAGATTTGTCTGTCAAAGAAGTGCTTCATGACTCACTTTTTCTTTCAATGTTGAACATCCCTGAAGCTTATCTGACGGACATAAAACACGGAGACTATACCATCACTGATAATGAGGACTCATTCTACTGGAAGCCAAATGCGACCGGAATTTTCACTGTCAAAAGCGCATATCATATAATCAGAAACAAAGAAACGCTGAAATCTTGGGGTTTAGGTATCTGGAATGCTAACCTTCCTCCAATCATTTCTCACTTTATGGTTAAATTTTGCAGGAAACGTCTACCATTGGATGATCAACTCTCGAAATTCCACATAAACGGTGCCTCCAAATGCAATTGTTGTCACCAGTCACAAATAGAAACTTTTAATCATCTTTTTTTAACAGTGAAATCAGCCAAGCAGCTTGGAATTGGTACAACAACTGTTTTCACTGTGGGACTCTTGACCATCAGTTCATTATACAGGATATCCTATCTCTCCAACATAAGCCAAACAGGTATAATATTCTGAGAAGATTACTTTGCGCATGTACTCTATGGGAAATTTGGAAATCTCGTAACGATAACAGATATGGAGGCCAAGCTGTTAAACCTCGATCCATGAAGCATAAACTCCAACAATGGGTACCTGTGATAAATCGCAATCTCAAAATCACATCAAGCAATCCACAGGAATGTGCAAATCTTCAGCAACTTGGAATTTCTCAAGAGGATACATTCACACCAAATTACAAGATTTTTCATTGGGTGCGACCCCCGGACGGAAAATACAAACTCAATACGGATGGAGCATCCAAAGGAAATCCGGGTCTCTCGGGTGGAGGTGGAGTTCTCAGGAATTACAACGGAGATTTAATATTCGCCTACCACTCTTTCTATGGTTACACAACCAATATGACTGCTGAATTTAGAGCTCTGCTGGACGGATTATTTCTTTGTCAACAACATAACATTCAAAATGTTATCGTTGAAACTGATTCGTCTAGCTTGGTGGATCTTCTTGCATACAAAATAAGACCTCATAATTGTTGTCTACAACGTCAATGGAACTTTTTTCAGGATTATCTCCCAGCAATATCTACTGTACAACATCAATATCGTGAAGCAAATGGCTTAGCTGATCACTTAGCAAATATGGGAATCCACGAACAAAACAACCACGTCTATTACACAAAAGCAGAGCTCGATCGCAAAGGAAGAGGTTTTCTTATCACTGACAAACAACAACTTCCATGCATCAGATTCTATTAAACTATCAAAGACAACTGGACCGCAAGGGAAGTGATTCTACTTTCAACCTTAACGTTTTAAAATCTACCTTCCACATTTCTACTCTTTGCACTCTTATTTGCAGGACCCATCAAGGCACGAAGTTTGGACAAATGCTAAATTGGATAGGAATCTCTTGCTGCACCCGGAGAAAACTTTTTTCATTCACATTTCAGGGAGTGACCCAATCACCCTTACTTTCACCTTTATACTTGACAATAAAGAAATTTATTTTTCTACATACGCTAATTCTAAATACTTTCACTCATTATCGTACATATACCTCTTCACATACTTTTACACATTTGATTCAGGGGACAACATGTGGGACTTCTATTTTTCTTGCAAATAATACCAAACTTAAGCTCACTTGGAATCACAAGCATGCTTCAACTTGGAACCGACCAAATCAATTCTATTGGTTTGGTCGGAAAAGGGAAGTACTTTTCTTTCATTTACACATAACTTCTTATCAAACATATTTCAGCTCTCCACTAATAAAAATTACATTCACAATTTTGAACTACCGAATTCCGTTTCTAAAGAATCTTTTTTTGATTTATTTGGTAGGACTTTGGACGCACATCAAAGTCAGAGATACGCAATTGGATGACTTGCTCGAACAACTTTGGGAGACAAGGAGAAATCACTATGACAAGGTGGTAGAGAAAATTGCATTATTTCCAGATCTGTACGCCTTGAGAAGTGGTTTTTCCTATAACCCCATAGGTTATTTTATCGCTTCTCTAAGGTCTGGATAGCCGTCTGTGGCTTACATTCAGACTACACTAAATCTGCTCACAATGAGCAAACTTTTGTATTTTTTCAAAATGATATAAAAGAGTGTGGTCTTTTTGGGGAAAAAAAACCCTAAACCCTAAACCCTAAAACCCTAAACCCTAGACCCTAAACCCTAAACCCTAAAAACCCTAAACCCTAAACCCTAAATAACCCTAAATAACCCTAAGCCCTAAGCCCTAAACCCTAAACCCTAATTATGTTTCTCCCCTTTCATCATTCTAAATTCAAAAACTTTGCAGCATCTCATTTTCTGCTGGCTCGTTCAAAGGTGATCTACTTCCAGCTGGATTATCTTTTCAATGGCAAATGGCACATGTTTTGCATTGCATCGGCTAGCCATCATGGGAACCGACCAAATCAATTTCATAGATTGATTTGGTTGGGAATGGGAAGTTCTTTTCCTCTGAGTTCCTTATACATATTTCCTTTTACTCATATGCACTTCAAAGAAATTGATTTTGTACTCCATGATTCTTATTACCTGCATTTCAGGAGTTCTCAATTCAGCATTTGGAGGACACAGTTGGGTTGTTACAATTGGGAGCATTTAGAGATATTGAGCTGGAGAATAGGGAACAAACATTTCAAAAGCAACTTGATCATTATAAAAGTCTTCTATTACTCATTCAGACTTTTAGTACATCATTCATACATCAGTTACATCACTCGTTACATCTTTCTCGATTCACTCGGGAGAACATGCTTCATTCATAGCACAATTCGGCACCTTCCTCTCCGGCTGAATCTGTTGAAGAGGATAAACATCCAGAAGTGGACTTGGGCTCCAATTTGGAGGAGGTGGATCAGTGCAATCCATCAAGAACTGCTCCAGCTCTCGGCGCCTCTCTTCCTCCAAATTCAGGACAGTATCTTGCCGATAAATCATTATCGACTCCAGCTTCTCCCTTCCCTCACGGGTCTGTCTCATCTGCTCTTCAACCGGACTTAAGTACACCATACTTGCTCGCCATTTCTGCAGTTTATTCACTATCCGGCTTATTCGATGCAAGCGGGGAAACTGGTCGAGAAGCACCAAAGGATCTGCATTCAACATACAAATTACGTCTACAATTTCTGAACGAGGCTTTTTGATAGATTCTTACATTTTTGTGAAGCTATGGATGCATGTAGAGACAATCCCCATTCAGATGGAATGGGGAATTCTCGCCATTTTGATGGAGGAGGATCTGGGCAATCTAGTAGAAGCTGCAAAGTTTCATCCCTCCTTTTCTTCTCCTGTCGCAATATGCCATCTCTTTGAAGGGCGTTGGATCGGCTTGCCATCTCCAAATGAGCTGCCACTCCGGTGCGCCAGAACTGGGTTCCCTCTAACCCATATTGGTTGTAACGTTCCAGCATCCCGACCATCTTCATATCCAGTTGCTGCAAACGTTCCACTCGGTTGGCCTGGTTGTTCTCCATCTTTGTGTTGGACAGCTAGGGTTGCTGGTGGCAGACGTGAAGGGGCGAGTGATTGCTTTGAGGCTTTCGGGCCTTCTCTTATTGGGCATTAAGTTGCTGGTCTATTGGGCCCAACTTTTTATCCTGGTCTCTCTTATAGGAAAAGGATTGTATAACTAATCCAATACATTTAGGAGATGGTTTTTCCTAGTTCCCCAGCTAGGTTTTTTCACCATCTCCTTGGATTAGTTAGCCATCTTGGCTTATAGTTAGAGTCGCACCAGTTTAGCTCAATCTCGAGCAAACATTTTTTGTATTTGTTGTTCAGCATTTATGGAAAAGGTGTGACTTTGGGGGAAAAAACCCTAAACCCTAAACCCTAAACCCTAAAACCCTAAACCCTAAACCCTGTTGACAAACTCTGTTGTATTATTGGTGCACCAACGGTTGATTTATTGAGTGACATTCCTGATGTTGAGTTTATTCTGATAATCTCTTGATAGTTTAAATTTTTAAATTTTTGCTGTTTCGGGATGTTACAGAAAGCTTGTTGAACAAGTTAATTAATGACTTGCAGGTTAAATTGTAACGAATTGAAATTGTAACAAAAACCAAATATAAATAATGATTTGATAAATTCCACTTTGTAGGTCAAATTGTTATAAAATCGTTGAACATTATATTTTTATTCTCGATTTCAAAAATCGAGAACAGAAATGTCTAATTAAGTATAAAGTTTTCAAGGAATATGTTCCCAAAAATCCTTTAAAAAGGGAGTAAATGAAGCGCAATTACGTTCATCAAGAAGATTTAATGGACGTGATAAGTAAATCGCCACGACATATGTACACCATAAATGACAAAATCGAAGAGATATTCAACCTTTTAGAGATTGCTTTCTAAAAACACAAACAAAAATTGTGAAAACAATAATATATGAACAACAAACAAACATTGGTTAATGGGGTTGAAACTAATTATTCGTACGCTAAAATCTATGAAAATGTAAAATAAGAGAAAATAGTAAATGATAATTTACGAGGTAATCAGAGGTGGCAAAGTTAATGGCGACCGCGACATGACTTTCTCCGTCGAGTCCAAAATCAGCATTCTCCAACTCCACTCGTGAATCCATTGAGTACTTGATTGCTTGATTGATATGCCAATAATCTTCAATCGTAGATGTAAGCAATTAACAAAAGGCACAATATATTGTTTGTTATGACTTAATGAGAATGTTGGAGTTGGCTTATGCCTCTATTTTTATAAAAAATGGACTTGTCAAGACCGTTGGTTTAATTTAATTTAAAAAAAACTAGTATAGGTCATACGTACCATTACACCTACGTTATCGTATTCTTTTTCGGGAAAAAAGTTAATTAGTAATTATATTTATTTAATTTATTTGTGTTAAAAGTAATTTTTTTTTTACCATCTAGATTACTTAATTTTTTGTTAAATAAAACGTGACTTTTGAATACGATAAAATGGAACAAAATATTTCTGGAATATTTAAAATAATCTCTCGGTGATGTCGAGTAACATATGATGGTTTCTTTCCCGATATAGCATTCTATTACCTTTTCCATTATTACTTTACTTATTTTCACGAATTCAATTACAATATGTTTTCTCCCTTGGCCAATTTTTTCATATAATTAAATAGATTTTCCATTTTCAAATTATCCTTGACAATAACTTACATTGCCATCTTGTATCCTTATTGGCCTTCCCATATATTAAATTTAGTAATTTGTACTTTTGTTTGGTAATACACTATATGCATGTTCGAAAAACTTAGATCTAACCCTTGTAAAGTCAGCACCATACCACTTTAAATAATTTTGTGATTTTATTTTGATTTGATTTAATTTAAAAGACACTTCGATAAAAGTGCCAACTTGAATTGATTATCCCAATCGAATTTTGAATTAGAAGTTGTGGTGAAACTGGAACATATATGTAACTATATAAGTGGTAATTAACTATCTTCACTGCAAACTCGAAGCAGATTTTTGGCAATTATTGAAACTAGAAAAGGTAATATCACTTGCAAACAGAAATGAAATTTATGCTTTAGTGTTTAACCTTAAATCTTAACCCTAAATACAAGTATAGACAACCACTTATAGATATGGTTTTGAAGATATCAATTAAAAAATAATTAACATGGGTTTGAAGAGAGAATTTAGGAGATCCAACGAGTATATAGGTAAACCACTACTATATATAATTATATACAACATGACATTTGATGAATAGTTTAAACTTGCAGAAATGGAAACGTATTTGTCTTCTTTATCCTAAGGAATATAACACATTAACAAAAATATTGTGATAAAAGTAGTAATAAATATGATCACGTACTCCACAAACAAACAACACAAACAAACAATGGTTAAATGAGTAAAAAATTGTTTAGTTTGCTACATGGAATGATATAAATTTAAAATATAAAAAAATTAGATAAAAATTACGAAAGTGATTGGAGACGACGGTGAGCAAACCAACTAGCAAGAGATTATAAGCGGAACTAAATATTTGAGTGAGGAGCTGAGAAATCGTATTGAGTAGATTGCGAGAGTATTATTTTTATTACGTACTATATTTATAGATATGAAAGTTGAATTAGTTATGGGTCCGTTATTTTTTCTACTAATATACAGTTGTCAATGTTCGTTCACATTTTTGTATTCGTTGGAAACATTTTGTATAACCGATAAATTTCATTAAGGTGTTTTCTTAACATTTTCCGCAGTTCTTTGGGCATTAACGTATATTATTATTATTATTTTCTACAGAAACATGGATTTATTTTTGACCGAAACTACACATATAAAGAGTTTTCGTAATATATTATATGTGGAATTTATAATTTTCCCATTATCAAAATACCAATTAAATCACCCAATTTTATTCTTTGCATATTATTTATTATTCTCAAAAGGTACCTTTTGTTAAAATATATGTAGTGCCAAAATACTAATTATATTTTACCTAGGACATGATTCGACTTTATTTTCTCTTAACTCCACAAAAAATAAGCCAAAATCAAATTTCAAAATAACAGGGTGAGCTTGGGGATGAATTCTTGGGCGTGAATCATGATATATATGTCAACGATTTTTGGATAATTATTTCGACCCAAGGAAAATTGGTTTAAAATTTGGATTCTGAAAACTCATATTTGGTCCTCCCCATTAATTTCTTCTCTAGATGTCATCTTATGAATCCAAAATGCTCATTCCTCGTTGATTTCACTTATGGATGTCTTCTTATCACAAACGTATAAAAATTGTTTCAGACGTATATATATGTATATATTTTTTCCCTTCTATTGTTTATACCCGCAAGTGTTTTACTTCCTCCTTAATTTTTTAATTAGACCATCCATGTAACATTTTTTATATTAATAAAAATATTAACAAAACCCGACGCGTGTGGAACGCGTACGATTGGAACGGACGTCTATAAATACCCTCCACTCTACTACTCCGACGATCACTTCTTTCCCAACCAAGAAAGGAAACAGTCCCTCTCTCCTCCTAAACCCCGATCCCTTCCCACCCTAACCCTAACCCTAACCCCGACCAAGAAAGGAAACAGTCCCTCTCTCCCTCCTAAACCCCGATCCCTTCCCACCCTAACCCTAACCCCGATCTCTTCCCACCTCAAACCCCAACCCTCGTAGAACTCGATTTCAAGACGATTTGGTGACCTGATCGGGAACAGGAAAGGGGGACCACGCGGAGAATGCTAGCTCTAAGATGCCGCCCTAAGATGGATAAGGGCAAGAATCTTGTCAATGCCGCCCTAAGATGGATAAGGGCAAGAATCTTGTCAATGCCGCCCTAAGATGGATAAGGGCAAGAATCTTGTCTCTGGCAAGAAGAGGAACCAAAAGCTCCACAGGAGGCATTCCGGCAGACCTGGCTGCATGACCGTCGAGACCTTCGACCAACTCCAGCAGAGGATCCCCGAGAGGATCATCCAACATGCCGCACGTTCGATTCTTATATTTGTAAGCTTCAACTACTGATTTTGAGAGTTAAGTGGTAATTATTGTCCCATGCTGCATTTTCATAGATTACATTATGTGATTTTTTTTTGCAAATAGTTTGTTCATTTTGATATTTAATTGTTATATAGGATTCAACTTAATCATTTGATCTCGTGAATTTATTAATTCAAATAGGTAGGTACCACAATCTTGTACGTTGTGAGTTTAGATTGCCAAGTCATCTCTCTTGGCACATAGAGATGTTACTTCAAACCCTCCAACTTTTAGTTAAAAGATAAAAGCCTTCATGGACTTAGCTTTAAGTGTGAATCTTCGTGTGTTATAGTTTTGGATTTGCCAAATCATATATATCCCCATATAGTCATGACTTCAAGTCCTTCAATTTATTTTAAAAAGAGATTCAACCTAAGTTTTGCATTCGCCAAGTTCTATCTCTATTAATCTATTAAGATACGACAACCAGCCCACTAATTCTGTGTATTAAACATGTGTTTACATTCGCGTATCAAACTTTCGTGTGGTAAACATGTATTTCTGTTTGGGTCTTAAACTTTTGAGTGTTTATACTTTGAGATTCGCCAAGTCATAACTCTCTCAATCCATGAAGTTACGTCTTAAAGTCCCTCGCCTTTTGTTCAAGTACCTTGTTGTCTTAAACATGTGTTCCTAATTGTGTCTTAGACTCTTGGATATATGACTTCAATTCTACCAATGATTTCCTTAAACTTAAGTGTCTATCTTCATGTTTAGATTTCCTTAAACATGTGTCTACTCGTGTGCTTGGTCTTCGTGTTCCCGGAGTCATATATCTCTCGACTTGTGGATATTGGCGTCAAGTGTTCCAATTTTAAAATTGCGTCCCTATATTCCTATGTTATAGTTTCCCATTCGCCAAGTCATAACTCTCTCGACCTAGGGGTTTATGACTTAGAGTCCTCCAATTTTGGTTAAATATTTGTTTTATTGGTGTGCCAATCTTTCGTTATCTCTCTTGACACATGAATATATGACTTCAAGTCCATCAATTTTTAAGTCATGGACTTGATTTCCTTACACTTAGGTGTCTATCTTCATAGAGTTACGTCTTAACATCCTCTAATTTTTTGTTCAAGTATGTGCTTGTGTTAGACATGTGTTCCTATTGTCTTAGATTTTTGTGTTGTCGTAGTCATATATCTCCGGACCTATGGATATATGACTTCAAGTTCCACCAATTTCTAAATCGTGGACTTGACTTTCTTAAACTTCGTTTTTTTGTGTGGTGTTTCTAGTCTTGGATTCCCAACTAGTTTGGGACTCCCAACTAGTTTGGGATAAAAGGCTTTGTTGTTGTTGTTTCTAGTCTTGGATTCATGTGGTCATATCTCTCTTGACCTATGAAGATATGATTTCAAGTCCATATTATTTTAAAGAACCTGGTTGTCCTCAACATATGTGTCTCATTGTGCGTTAAGTTTTCTTGGTTTTGGAGTTATATATCTTTTTAACCCATGGATATATTTTTCCAGTCCTCCAATTTTAAACCCGAGTCTATAGATTCGTGTGTGACAAGTTCCATTCGCCGAGTCATAACTCTCTCAAACTACGGGTTTATGGCTTCAAGTCCACCATTCCGAAGTCATGGACTTGACTTCCTTAATCTTAGGTGTCTGTCTTCGTGTTTAGATTTCCGAAGTACCTGGTTGTGTTAAACTTGTGTAGTTGTGTTCCTATTCGTGTCTCAGATTTTCTTGTTCTCGTAGTCATATATCTCTATAACTATGGATATATGATTTCAAGTTCACCAATTTTGGTCCGGTCATAGCACTCTTGAACAAAAAATGGATATATGACTTCAAGTCCATATTTATTTAAAAGACTTGGTTGTCGTCAAGATAGGTGTCTATATCTCCTGGAGTCTTATGTGTCGTTACTTATATATGTATGCTTCAAGTCCTCCAATTTTAGCATCGTGTCTCTTGTTCCTATTTGTGTCTTAGACTTTCACATTTCGTTGTCATATATCTATAGACTTAAGGATATATGACTTCAAGTCCACTGATTTCTAATTCATGGAGTTGACTTTATTAAACTTAGATTTTTACTTTGGTGTTTTTGGTCTTGGATTAGTCAGATCATATTTCTCTTGACCTATGGAGATATGACCTCAAGTCCTCGATATTTGTTTAAATGGACTTGGTCGTATTCGACATATGTGTGTCTATCCACGCGTTAGATTTTGTGTTGCAGGAAACGTATATGCCTCATGTCCTTCAATTCTAAATTTATTGACATAACTATTTCAAACTTAGGTTTCCAAATCTGTGTTATAGTTATCAATTTGCCAACTCATAACTCTCTCGACTTATTATAGAGTTATAAGACATGGATATGTCTTCAAGTCCACTAATTTCTAACTCATGGACTTGATTTTCTTAAACTTAGATGTCTATTTTCGTGTTTAGACTTTTAGATTTGCCAAGTCATTGCTCTCTCGACCTGTGGCGTTAATGTCTTAAACTCTTCAATTTTTTTGTTATATATGTATTTCTATGTGTGTTAGACTTTCGCATTCTCGTAGTCTTAGCTTTGTCGACCTATGGATATATGATTTTAAGTCCACAAATTTCTAATTCACGGACTTGATTTTTTTGAACTCATGTGTCTATTTTCATGTTTAGAGTTTTGGATTTGTTATGTCATATCTCTCTTTACCTATGGAGATGTGCCTTAAAGTCCTTCATTTTTATTTAAAGACTTGGTTGTCTTCAATATATGTGTCTATTCGTGCGTTTTAGTTTTGTGTACCAGATTATATCACTCTTGTCCTTTGATATATGCTTCAAGTTCTCCAATTTTAAATTCGTGGACATAAATATTTAAGCTTAGGTATCCAAATCTGTGTTATAGTTTTGGATTTGCCATGTCATAACTCTCTCGTTCTATGAAGTTATGTCTTAGAAGTCCTAAAATTTTGGTTAATAATGTGTTTCTATTCGTCTGATAGACTTTCGTGATTTTGTAGTCATCTCTCTCTACCTATATATACATATATATGACTTCAGGTTTGCCAATTTACATGTCATGGACTTGATTTCTTAAACTTTGATTTCTATCTCCGTGCTCAATCTAAGTCAAAACTCTCTTGACCCATGGGGTTAAGTCTTAAAAGTCCTCCAATTTTTTTTCAAGTATCTAATTGTGTGAAACATGTGTTTCTATTTGTGTCTTAGGTTTTTGCATTCTCGTTGGAATATATCTTTCCACCCATGGATATATGACTTCAAGTGCACCAATTTTTAATTCATGGACTTGATTCCTTAAACTTAGGTTTTTATTTTATTTTTCTAGTTTTGGATTTGTCAGGTCGTCCTTGTCTTGACTTACGGGGATATCAAATATGACTTCAAGTCCTCCATATTTATTTCAAGGCATTGGTTGTGTTCAGCATATGTGTTTATTCATGTATTAGTTTTTGTGTTGCCAGAGACATTTCCCTTGACCTATTGAATTATAGTTCAAGTCTCCCAATTTTAAATTCATTGACATAACTATTCTAAACTTAGGTTTAAATATCTGTGTTATTGGTTCTGATTCACCAAGTCATAACTCTGTTGACGTAGAAAGTCATAACTCTCTCGACCGATAGAGTTATAACTTAATGTTCTCCAATTTTTGTTAACAAACATGGTTGTGTTAAACACATGTTTCTATTTGTGTGTTAAAGACTTGCACTTAGTCCTATATATCTATACCTATGGATATATGACTTCAAGTCCACCAAATTCCAAGTCATGGACTTGATTTCTTAAATTTAGGTGTTTGTCTCGTATTTATACTTTTATATCTGCCAAGTCATAAATCTTTCAGCCCATGTATTCATGTCTTAAAGTCTTCCAATTTTAGTTCAAGTACCTAGTTGTGTTAAACACGTGTTTTTGTTTGTCTTAAGACTTTTGTGTTCTCATAGTCATATCCTCTTGACGTATGAATATAGGACTTCAAGTCCAGCAATTTCTAATTCATGGACGTATTTCTTTGTATTTATACTTTTAGATTCACCAACTCATAACTCTCTCGACATATGAAGTTATGTCTCAAAGTTCTTCAATTTTGGTTCAAGTACATTGTTATGTTAAGCATATGTTTCTATTTTTATATCTCTATTCACGCAGTAGATTTTTGTGTTGCCGGAGACATAAATCCCTCGACCTCCGACTATATGCTTCATGTCTTCCAATTTTGGAGTCATGAACATGAATATTTTAACCTTAGGTATTCATATCCGAGTGTTATAGCTTGCAATTCAACATGTCATAACTCTCTCCTTGGGCCATGGAGATATGACTTCAAGTCATCCTATTTTAGTTCAACTTCGGTTTCTCTAGTGGAGTTACGACTTCTATCCTCTACTTTTAGTTTCAAGTCTTGTTTGTCTTAAAGTTGGGTTTGCATTTTTTGTGTTAGAGTTTCAGATTCACTAAGTCATCTCTCTTAACCTTATGGAGATTTGATTTACTGTCCTCAAATTTGTTGTACGACTAGCTTATCTTTCTACTACCGAATTCATATTTCTTTCGACCGATTGATATACTACTTATGTCATTCCAATGTTTCCCACTAAGTATTTATTTCCTTTAATTGACAGGTGGTATTGCTGGCGCAGTACTCTAATCAGATGTCACATTTCAGGTGTATCATGTTTTAATTACTTATTTTTATCAAGCTTTTAATTATTAAATGTTATTTTTTCATGCTTATGTTTCAATATTTTGTTTATTCTTTTGATTCTATATTAATATAAAATGTAATAAAACTACTTATAGTTATTTTGTACTTTTTGTATCATGCTCTCTCTACTTGGGGGATATGAACATAAACCACATTAACATACCTTTTGTTTTTACCATGAAACTGTCAAAAAATATAATACACACACTTTCTAATAATATTTTTTGTTTAATTTTATGATCTAACTTACAACCTTTTCAAATTTTTTGTTTGTTTCGACATATATTCTTTCACCATTTGGTTTTTTAAGGCTTATTGACACACTCTGATCACCTTGGATAAATGAGCGAACAATAATAGAGATGGGAATAATATATAAAAACGCTTCACACGCCCAATTCCATTTCTTGTACTCTCATGACATTAATTGCTAGAGCTCTCACGTCTTTGGTGAGTTTCTCGTAATACCTCCTGGCAGCCGTTGACGAGTTCACGATATATGCGTGATTGAGAAAACTAGAATGTGTGCTCTCAATGCCTTTAGTCGACCTTGTGCGTCCTTGGTTGCTTTCCACCTTCGTGTGGCTTTCCTGATTGGGTTTTTTTAGCCATCATTGACCCGTTGTTTCGACTTGGGTAGTTGAGATCACAAGAAAAAAAAACAAAAATTAGGAACAATCGAACTCACTTAATTATTATTACCATTATCACATATTTGTTTTAAGAGAAAGCAAATAAAACACAAACTTCACACACCGAACTCAATTAACAATTTATTTCTTGTGCTCTCATGACATCAATTGCTAGAGCTATCACGTCTTTGGTGAGTTTCTCGTAATGCCTCTTGGCAGCCGTTGACGAGTTCGCGATATATGCGTGATTGAGAAAACTAAAATGTGTGCTCTCAATGCCTTTAGTCGACCTTGTGCGTCCTTGGTGGCTTTCCACCTTCGAGTGGCTTTCCTGATTGGGTTTTTTTAGCCATCGTTGACCCGTTGTTTCGACTTGGGTAGTTGAGATCACAAGAATAAAAAACAAAAATTAGGAACAATCGAACTCACTTAATTATTATTACCATTATCACATATTTGTTTCTAGAGAAAGCAAATAAAACACCAATTTCACACCCGAACTCAATTAACAATTTATTTCTTGTGCTCTCATGACATTAATTGCTAGAGCTCTCACGTCTTTGGTGAGTTTCTCGTAATGCCTCCTGGCAGCCGTTGACGAGTTCGCGATATATGCGTGATTGAGAAAACTAGAATGTGTGCTCTCAATGCCTTTAGTCGACCTTGTGCGTCCTTGGTTGCTTTCCACCTACGAGTGGCTTTCCTGATTGGGTTTTTTTAGCCATCATTGACCCGTTGTTTCGACTTGGGTAGTTGAGATCACAAGAAAAAAAAACAAAAATTAGGAACAATCGAACTCACTTAATTATTATTACCATTATCATATATTTGTTTTTAGAGAAAGCAAATAAAACACAAACTTCACACACCGAACTCAATTAACAATTTATTTCTTGTGCTCTCATGACATCAATTGCTAGAGCTATCACGTCTTTGGTGAGTTTCTCGTAATGCCACTTGGCAGCCGTTGACGAGTTCGCGATATATGCGTGATTGAGAAAACTAGAATGTGTGCTCTCAATGCCTTTAGTCGACCTTGTGCGTCCTTGGTGGCTTTCCACCTTCGAGTGGCTTTCCTGATTGGGTTTTTTTAGCCATCATTGACCTGTTGTTTCGACTTGGGTATTTGAGATCACAAGAATAAAAAACAAAAATTAGGTACAATCGAACTCACTTAATTATTATTACCATTATCACATATTTGTTTCTAGAGAAAGCAAATAAAACACCAATTTCACACCCGAACTCAATTAACAATTTATTTCTTGTGCTCTCATGACATTAATTGCTAGAGCTATCACGTCTTTGGTGAGTTTCTCGTAATGCCTCCTGGCAGCCGTTGACGAGTTCGCGATATATGCGTGATTGAGAAAACTATAATGTGTGCTCTCAATGCCTTTAGTCGACCTTGTGCGTCCTTGGTGGCTTTCCACCTTCGAGTGACTTTCCTGATTGGGTTTTTTTAGCCATCGTTGACCCGTTGTTTCGACTTGGGTAGTTGAGATCACAAGAATAAAAAACAAAAATTACGAACAATCGAACTCACTTAATTATTATTACCATTATAACATATTTGTTTCTAGATAAAGCAAATAAAACACCAACTTCACACACCGAACTCAATTAACAATTTATTTCTTGTGCTCTCATGACATTAATTGCAAGAGCTGTCACGTCTTTGGTGACTTCTCGTAATGCCTCCTGGCAGCCGTTGACGAGTTCGCGATATATGTGTGATTGAGAGAACTAGAATGTGTCCTCTCAATGCCTTTAGTCGACCTTGTGCGTCCTTGGTGGCTTTCCACCTACGAGTGGCATTCCTGATTGGGTTTTTTTAGCCATCATTGACCCGTTGTTTTGACTTGGGTAGTTGAGATCACAAGAAAAAAAAACAAAAATTAGGAACAATCGAACTCACTTAATTATTATTACCATTATCATATATTTGTTTTTAGAGAAAGCAAATAAAACACAAACTTCACACACCGAACTCAATTAACAATTTATTTCTTTTGCTCTCATGACATCAATTGCTAGAGTTATCACGTCTTTGGTGAGTTTCTCGTAATGCCTCCTGGCAGCCGTTGACGAGTTCGCGATATATGCGTGATTGAGAAAACTAGAATGTGTGCTCTCAATGCCTTTAGTCGACCTTGTGCGTCCTTGGTGGCTTTCCACCTTCGAGTGGCTTTCCTGATTGGGTTTTTTTAGCCATCATCGACCCGTTGTTTCGACTTGGGTATTTGAGATCACAAGAATAAAAAACAAAAATTAGGAACAATCGAACTCACTTAATTATTATTATAATTATCACATATTTGTTTCTAGAGAAAGCAAATAAAACACAATTTCACACCCGAACTTAATTAACAATTTATTTCTTGTGCTCTCATGACATTAATTGCTAGAGCTATCACGTCTTCGGTGAGTTTCTCGTAATGCCTCCTGGCAGCCGTTGACGAGTTCGCGATGTATGCGTGATTGAGAAAACTAGAATGTGTGCTCTCAATGCCTTTAGTCGACCTTGTGCGTCCTTGGTGGCTTTCCACCTACGAGTGGCTTTCCTGATTGGGTTTTTTTAGCCATCATTGACCCGTTGTTTCGACTTGGGCAGTTGAGATCACAAGAAAAAAAAAACAAAAATTAGGAACAATCGAACTCACTTAATTATTATTACCATTATCACATATTTGTTTCTAGAGAGAGCCAATAAAACACCAACTTCACACCCGAACTCAATTAACAATTTATTTCTTGTGCTCTCATGACATTAATTGCTAGAGCTCTCACGTCTTTGTTGAGTTTCTTGTAATGCCTCTTGGCAGCCGCTGACGAGTTCGCGATATTTGCGTGATTGAGAAAACTAGAATATGTGCTCTCAATGCCTTTAGTCTACCTTTTGCGTCCTTGGTGGCTTTCCACCTACGAGTGGCTTTCCTGATTGGGTTTTTTAGCCATCATTGACCCGTTGTTTCGACTTGGGTAGTTGAGATCTCAAGAATAAAAATAAAAAATTAGGAACAATCGAACTCAATTATTATTACCATTATCATATATTTGTTTTTAGAGAAAGCCAATAAAATACCAACTTCACACACCAAACTCAATTAACAATTTTTTTCTTGTGCTCTCATGACATTAATTGCTAGAGCTCTCACGTCTTTGGTGAGTTTCTCGTAATGCCTCCTGGCAGCCGTTGACGAGTTCGCGATATATGCGTGATTGAGAAAACTAGAATGTGTGCTCTCAATGCTTTTAGTCGACCTTGTGCGTCCTTGGTGGCTTTCCACCTTCGAGTGGCTTTCCTGATTGGGTTTTTTTAGCCATCATTGACCTGTTGTTTCGACTTGGGTATTTGAGATCACAATAATAAAAAACAAAAATTAGGTACAATCGAACTCACTTAATTATTATTACCATTATCACATATTTGTTTTTAGAGAAAGCAAATAAAACACCAATTTCACACCCGAACTCAATTAACAATTTATTTCTTGTGCTCTCATGACATTAATTGCTAGAGCTATCACGTCTTTGGTGAGTTTCTCGTAATGCCTCCTGGCAGCCGTTGACGAGTTCGCGATATATGCGTGATTGAGAAAACTAAAATGTGTGCTCTCAATGCCTTTAGTCGACCTTGTGCGTCCTTGGTGGCTTTCCACCTTCGAGTGACTTTCCTGATTGGGTTTTTTTAGCCATCGTTGACCCGTTGTTTCGACTTGGGTAGTTGAGATCACAAGAATAAAAAACAAAAATTAGGAACAATCGAACTCACTTAATTATTATTACCATTATCACATATTTGTTTCTAGAGAAAGCAAATAAAACACCAATTTCACACCCGAACTCAATTAACAATTTATTTCTTGTGCTCTCATGACATTAATTGCTAGAGCTATCACGTCTTTGGTGAGTTTCTCGTAATGCCTCCTGGCAGCCGTTGACGAGTTCGCGATATATGCGTGATTGAGAAAACTAGAATGTGTGCTCTCAATGCCTTTAGTCGACCTTGTGCGTCCTTGGTTGCTTTCCACCTACGAGTGGCTTTCCTGATTGGGTTTTTTTAGCCATCATTGACCCGTTGTTTCGACTTGGGTAGTTGAGATCACAAGAAAAAAAAACAAAAATTAGGAACAATCGAACTCACTTAATTATTATTATCATTATCACATATTTGTTTTTAGAGAAAGCAAATAAAACACAAACTTCACACACCGAACTCAATTAACAATTTATTTCTTGTTCTCTCATGACATCAATTGCTAGAGCTATCACGTCTTTGGTGAGTTTCTCGTAATGCCTCCTGGCAGCCGTTGACGAGTTCGCGATATATGCGTGATTGAGAGAACTAGAATGTGTGCTCTCAATGCCTTTAGTCGACCTTGTGCGTCCTTGGTGGCTTTCCACCTTCGAGTGGCTTTCCTGACTGGGTTTTTTTAGCCATCGTTGACCCGTTGTTTCGACTTGGGTAGTTGAGATCACAAGAATAAAAAATAAAAATTACGAACAATCGAACTCACTTAATTATTATTACCATTATAACATATTTGTTTCTAGATAAAGCAAATAAAACACCAACTTCACACACCGAACTCAATTAACAATTTATTTCTTGTGCTCTCATGACATTAATTGCAAGAGCTGTCACGTCTTTGGTGACTTCTCGTAATGCCTCCTGGCAGCCGTTGACGAGTTCGCGATATATGTGTGATTGAGAGAACTAGAATGTGTCCTCTCAATGCCTTTAGTCGACCTTGTGCGTCCTTGGTGGCTTTCCACCTACGAGTGGCTTTCCTGATTGGGTTTTTTTAGCCATCATTGATCCGTTGTTTTGACTTGGGTAGTTGAGATCACAAGAAAAAAAAACAAAAATTAGGAACAATCGAACTCACTTAATTATTATTACCATTATCATATATTTGTTTTTAGAGAAAGCAAATAAAACACAAACTTCACACACCGAACTCAATTAACAATTTATTTCTTGTGCTCTCATGACATCAATTGCTAGAGCTATCACGCCTTTGGTGAGTTTCTCGTAATGCCTCCTGGCAGCCGTTGACGAGTTCGCGATATATGCGTGATTGAGAAAACTAGAATGTGTGCTCTCAATGCCTTTAGTCGACCTTGTGCGTCCTTGGTGGCTTTCCACCTACGAGTGGCTTTCCTGATTGGGTTTTTTTAGCCATCATTGACCCGTTGTTTCGACTTGGGTAGTTGAGATCACAAGAAAAAAAAACAAAAATTAGGAACAATCGAACTCACTTAATTATTATTACCATTATCATATATTTGTTTTTAGAGAAAGCAAATAAAACACAAACTTCACACACCGAACTCAATTAACAATTTATTTCTTGTGCTCTCATGACATCAATTGCTAGAGCTATCACGTCTTTGGTGAGTTTCTCGTAATGCCTCTTGGCAGCCGTTGACGAGTTCGCGATATATGCGTGATTGAGAAAACTAGAATGTGTGCTCTCAATGCCTTTAGTCGACCTTGTGCGTCCTTGGTGGCTTTCCACCTTCGAGTGGCTTTCCTGATTGGGTTTTTTTAGCCATCGTTGACCCGTTGTTTCGACTTGTGTAGTTGAGATCACAAGAATAAAAAACAAAAATTACGAACAATCGAACTCACTTAATTATTATTACCATTATAACATATTTGTTTCTAGATAAAGCAAATAAAACACCAACTTCACACACCGAACTCAATTAACAATTTATTTCTTGTGCTCTCATGACATTAATTGCAAGAGTTGTCACGTCTTTGGTGACTTCTCGTAATGCCTCCTGGCAGCCGTTGACGAGTTCGCGATATATGTGTGATTGAGAGAACTAGAATGTGTCCTCTCAATGCCTTTAGTCGACCTTGTGCGTCCTTGGTGGCTTTCCACCTACGAGTGGCTTTCCTGATTGGGTTTTTTTAGCCATCATTGACCCGTTGTTTTGACTTGGGTAGTTGAGATCACAAGAAAAAAAACAAAAATTAGGAACAATCGAACTCACTTAATTATTATTACCATTATCATATATTTGTTTTTAGAGAAAGCAAATAAAACACAAACTTCACACACCGAACTCAATTAACAATTTATTTCTTGTGCTCTCATGACATCAATTGCTAGAGCTATCACGCCTTTGGTGAGTTTCTCGTAATGCCTCCTGGCAGCCGTTGACGAGTTCGCGATATATGCGTGATTGAGAAAACTAGAATGTGTGCTCTCAATGCCTTTAGTCGACCTTGTGCGTCCTTGGTGGCTTTCCACCTTCGAGTGGCTTTCCTGATTGGGTTTTTTTAGCCATCATCGACCCGTTGTTTCGACTTGGGTATTTGAGATCACAAGAATAAAAAACAAAAATTAGGAACAATCGAACTCACTTAATTATTATTACAATTATCACATATTTGTTTCTAGAGAAAGAAAATAAAACACAATTTCACACCCGAACTTAATTAACAATTTATTTCTTGTGCTCTCATGACATTAATTGCTAGAGCTATCACGTCTTCGGTGAGTTTCTCGTAATGCCTCCTGGCAGCCGTTGACGAGTTCGCGATGTATGCGTGATTGAGAAAACTAGAATGTGTGCTCTCAATGCCTTTAGTCGACCTTGTGCGTCCTTGGTGGCTTTCCACCTACGAGTGGCTTTCCTGATTGGGTTTTTTTAGCCATCATTGACCCGTTGTTTCGACTTGGGCAGTTGAGATCACAAGAAAAAAAAACAAAAATTAGGAACAATCGAACTCACTTAATTATTATTACCATTATCACATATTTGTTTCTAGAGAGAGCCAATAAAACACCAACTTCACACCCGAACTCAATTAAGAATTTATTTCTTGTGCTCTCATGACATTAATTGCTAGAACTCTCACGTCTTTGGTGAGTTTCTCGTAATGCCTCCTGGCAGCCGCTGACGAGTTCGCGATATTTGAGTGATTGAGAAAACTAGAATATGTGCTCTCAATGCCTTTAGTCTACCTTTTGCGTCCTTGGTGGCTTTCCACCTACGAGTGGCTTTCCTGATTGGGTTTTTTAGCCATCATTGACCCGTTGTTTCGACTTGGGTAGTTGAGATCTCAAGAATAAAAAAAAAAAATTAGGAACAATCGAACTCAATTATTATTACCATTATCATATATTTGTTTTTAGAGAAAGCCAATAAAATACCAACTTCACACACCGAACTCAATTAACAATTTTTTTCTTGTGCTCTCATGACATTAATTGCTAGAGCTATCACGTCTTTGGTGAGTTTCTCGTAATGCCTCCTGGCAGCCGTTGACGAGTTCGCGATGTATGCGTGATTGAGAAAACTAGAATGTGTGCTCTCAATGCCTTTAGTCGACCTTGTGCGTCCTTGGTGGCTTTCCACCTACGAGTGGCTTTCCTGATTGGGTTTTTTTAGCCATCATTGACCCGTTGTTTCGACTTGGGTAGTTGAGATCACAAGAAAAAAAAACAAAAATTAGGAACAATCGAACTCACTTAATTATTATTACCATTATCATATATTTGTTTTTAGAGAAAGCAAATAAAACACAAACTTCACACACCGAACTCAATTAACAATTTATTTCTTGTGCTCTCATGACATCAATTGCTAGAGCTATCACGTCTTTGGTGAGTTTCTCGTAATGCCTCGTGGCAGCCGTTGACGAGTTCGCGATATATGCGTGATTGAGAAAACTAGAATGTGTGCTCTCAATGCCTTTAGTCGACCTTGTGCGTCCTTGGTGGCTTTCCACCTTCGAGTGGCTTTCCTGATTGGGTTTTTTTAGCCATCGTTGACCCGTTGTTTCGACTTGTGTAGTTGAGATCACAAGAATAAAAAACAAAAATTACGAACAATCGAACTCACTTAATTATTATTACCATTATAACATATTTGTTTCTAGATAAAGCAAATAAAACACCAACTTCACACACCGAACTCAATTAACAATTTATTTCTTGTGCTCTCATGACATTAATTGCAAGAGCTGTCACGTCTTTGGTGACTTCTCGTAATGCCTCCTGGCAGCCGTTGACGAGTTCGCGATATATGTGTGATTGAGAGAACTAGAATGTGTCCTCTCAATGCCTTTAGTCGACCTTGTGCGTCCTTGGTGGCTTTCCACCTACGAGTGGCTTTCCTGATTGGGTTTTTTTAGCCATCATTGATCCGTTGTTTTGACTTGGGTAGTTGAGATCACAAGAAAAAAAAACAAAAATTAGGAACAATCGAACTCACTTAATTATTATTACCATTATCATATATTTGTTTTTAGAGAAAGCAAATAAAACACAAACTTCACACACCGAACTCAATTAACAATTTATTTCTTGTGCTCTCATGACATCAATTGCTAGAGCTATCACGCCTTTGGTGAGTTTCTCGTAATGCCTCCTGGCAGCCGTTGACGAGTTCGCGATATATGCGTGATTGAGAAAACTAGAATGTGTGCTCTCAATGCCTTTAGTCGACCTTGTGCGTCCTTGGTGGCTTTCCACCTACGAGTGGCTTTCCTGATTGGGTTTTTTTAGCCATCATTGACCCGTTGTTTCGACTTGGGTAGTTGAGATCACAAGAAAAAAAAACAAAAATTAGGAACAATCGAACTCACTTAATTATTATTACCATTATCATATATTTGTTTTTAGAGAAAGCAAATAAAACACAAACTTCACACACCGAACTCAATTAACAATTTATTTCTTGTTCTCTCATGACATCAATTGCTAGAGCTATCACGTCTTTGGTGAGTTTCTCGTAATGCCTCCTGGCAGCCGTTGACGAGTTCGCGATATATGCGTGATTGAGAGAACTAGAATGTGTGCTCTCAATGCCTTTAGTCGACCTTGTGCGTCCTTGGTGGCTTTCCACCTTCGAGTGGCTTTCCTGATTGGGTTTTTTTAGCCATCGTTGACCCGTTGTTTCGACTTGGGTAGTTGAGATCACAAGAATAAAAAACAAAAATTACGAACAATCGAACTCACTTAATTATTATTACCATTATCACATATTTGTTTCTAGAGAAAGCAAATAAAACACAAATTTCACACCCGAACTCAATTAACAATTTATTTCTTGTGCTCTCATGACATTAATTGCTAGAGCTATCACGTCTTTGGTGAGTTTCACGTAATGCCTCCTGGCAGCCGTTGACGAGTTCGCGATATATGCGTGATTGAGAAAACTAGAATGTCTCCTCTCAATGCCTTTAGTCGATCTTGTGCGTCCTTGGTTTCTTTCCACCTTCGAGTGGTTTTCCTGATTTGGTTTTTTTAGCCATCATTGACCCGTTGTTTCGACTTGGGTAGTTGAGATCACAAGAAAAAAAAACAAAAATTAGGAACAATCGAACTCACTTAATTATTATTACCATTATCATATATTTGTTTTTAGAGAAAGCAAATAAAACACAAACTTCACACACCGAACTCAATTAACAATTTATTTTTGTGCTCTCATGACATCAATTGCTAGAGCTATCACGTCTTTGGTGAGTTTCTCGTAATCCCTCCTGGCAGCCGTTGACGAGTTCGCGATATATGCGTGATTGAGAAAACTAGAATGTGTGCTCTCAATGCCTTTAGTCGACCTTGTGCGTCCTTGGTGGCTTTCCACCTTCGAGTGGCTTTCCTGATTGGGTTTTTTTAGCCATCATTGACCCGTTGTTTCGACTTGGGTAGTAGAGATCACAAGTACAAAAAAAAGAAATTAAGAACAATCGAACTCACTTAATTATTATTACCATTGTCTTATATTTGTTTATAGAGAAAGCAAATAAAACACAAACTGCACACACCGACTCAATTAACAATTTATTTCTTCTGCTCTCATGACATTAATTGCTAGAGCTATCACGTCTTTGGTGAGTTTCTCGTATTGCCTCCTTGCACCCGTTGGCGAGTTCACGATATATGCGTGATTGAGAAAACTAGATTGTGTGCTCTCAATGGCTTTTGTCGAGCTTGTGCGTCCTTGGTGGCTTTCCACCTTCGAGTGGCTTTCGTGATTGGGTTTTTTTAGCCATCGTTGACTTGTTGTTTCGACTTGGGTTGTTGAGATGACGGGAATAAAAAAGGGAATTAGGAGCAATCGAACCGACTTAATTATTATTACTATTATCATAAAACACCCACTTCACACACCCAACTCTATTAACAATTTATTTCTTGTGCTCTTCACAAGAATAAAAATGGTTTCTCCGAACTTAGCCTCAAACACTTGCTTCACATCGTCGCATGTGCCGGATGAAGTAAATTGAATTAGTACAATTACTCAGTATTTTGAATAAAGTTTATCTTTGGACCTTTCATTTCGCATTTCGTATACATAATAGTCCCACTGTAGTTTGGTATTGAATGAGCACCATCATGATTCGTATTGTAGTTTTTTATTTGTTGCACTTATTTATTAACACATATATTCCGATACATTCTCCTTAATATATCGTTTTTGTACTCATAGTGGTATATGATTATACTTACCATATTTACCTTTTGGTTTGGGTTGTTAGGATCTTAACGTTTGAAAGTAGGTGACTGGGTTATTATTGTTTTAAATTAATGAGATTATGTTTTAGTAGAATGTGTAACGAAATAATACGTAATAGTTACACTCCCTGTCCTTTACTTCTTTGGCAGTTTTCACTCCTGACTTTTAAAACGCTCCCATCATTTCACTCGTTGGTACTTTGCGCCGCTATCCTTTAATTTTGCTGCTGCAGCATTTTGATAGACGGTATCAGCTTGATATTGCTGTCACGCAGATAAACGAGGCTGTTGGGCGTACTCCAACAGTCATTGACTTGTATTTTGTGATTATATTTTCTTCCATCCGTTCTAATTTATTTTTTGGTGTTAAATTCAGGATAGTAAGCCTAATTTTGTTGCTGCAGCATTTTGATAGACGGGGTCAGCTTGATATTTCCCTCACCAAAATAAATGAGGCTCTTCGGCATACTCCAGTAGTCATTGACTCGTATTTTGCGAAGGTCTATTGGCATTCCAGATTCAGCAATTATGAACACTTCCAAGTACTTAGTCGTTTGTAACCTGGTATTTTATTCATCCTGCAAAGAAGAAAAATACAAAAAAATTGTGATTGCATGCTAAGGGAAATGGATAAGACTTCTATTTTTTCTCGTCTGCTCATGGAAGATTTAGCAATTATGAACACTTCCAAGTACTTAGTCGCTGGTAACCCGGTATTTTATTCATCATGCAAAGAAGAAAAAAACAAAAACCATTATGACTGCATGCTAAGGGAAATGGATGAGACTTCTCTTCTTACTTGTCTGCTCATGAAAAATTGTTCAACAAGTGTTTATTGGTTTTCTAATAGATTATCTGATTTTCACTTATCTCGAATCATAGAACTGTCATTCATGTGTCTGCATTCTTGTCCACAGGGAAGAATGTTAAAATAACCAGGTCAGACTCATTTGTCAGTTGTTGCTGCCTCGGCAAACGAAAGCAAGATACGTGGACCTTGCAGATCGTTACTTGAATAGAATGTGTGAAGAACATGCTGCAGACGGATGAGGTATACACGCACAACTTTATGGGATCTTGGTAGATCAATATTTTTATTTTCTACTGACATAAGTTTCATCCTGTTGAACTCTGCTAAGTATTTTTTGATATAATGTAGGTAGGGCAAGCTGAAAAAACTCTGCCGCTTTATTCACAAAAAATGGGGACCAACACAATAATCCGGATGACACTGTGTGATATGCTTCTCAACGTCTTGACTGTTTTGAACAATTGAGGATAAAGATATTTGTTCTTACAATCAATTGAATGATGTGATGGTATGAGCAGGCTTCTGGTGAAAATTAGTACCAGCAGGGTGTTCTAGGTATCGCTCTTTGTTTCTTAGTTGTTGAAAAGCATTATGTGGACATGACGGAGATCAATTTGATTTCCGTTCTTATTGTTTGCGTAAAATGACACTGTGTGCTAACGTGCAGATGCTAAAATGTCAAGACACTCTACACACTCATTTCGCAAAGCAGTCGTGCAGGTGCTATCAGGTGTGTCCTGCCACCACCGATCATTTTTTGTTTTCAGACTTATCTAATTAGTTTCAGTCGACGTTTTCTATTACATTTGCTTCCCCTCCCCCTCCTCCTTTACTAGAACTTGCATATGTTGTTGCTTATGTTATGAAACAACCTAAATGAAAATTATGAATCTTGGTTGCGTATTGATCTCTGCAACCAAGTGTTTTTATGTTCCTGCATGTTTTTGGTTGGAATGATATTCTTTTTAGGAAACTTTGAAATGCAATATGTTTTGGTTCTCCGCTCAGTTTTGGTGTGAACAATCATACCTTGGATCACGCCTACAGATGTGTACACTTCAACTTGTTTTTGATTACTTTGATCCTATGATACATGTGTTGTCCTACAAAAGCTGAAATTGAAGAGAATGATGTTATTTTTCAGAGATCACTCCCCAAAAGAAAAAAGGCGCACGTGGTAAGAAAGTATGGCACGTCAGACTGTTAATATTGTATTGTTTTTAGTAGTTTGCTTAAGATGATATTTTTATCATTCTTAATATATGTAGGAGTCTTAAGAGCAAGTCAAGGAATCATGATATTCTAACACAACCAAATCTTTTAAACGACACAATCCTAAGCGAATTGATCCAGATCGTAACGGGGAGAAATTATTGCAAGTAGTGTTTTGCTGAGTCTTGGTTATTTGTCTATTCAAATGCTGCAACGCTGGTAATAGTAATTTTATACAATTTTGTTGGGTTGAGCGGGGCTATTTATATGTTTACTTTTTGTAATTTCAGGTTGATAATCCACTATTGAAAGTAACTAAGTTATTAAAGCTGCTGCAGAAGAATTCTTCCAAGTCCCTTGAACCCATCTGCTTTCTTTCGGATTAAAGATGAGAAACCAAAAGTTATTTTTTACTTTTCAGGTAGGCAAACATTTTATTGTTGTTTCAAGATATTGTTGGACACCATTTGGAAATTTAAAAAAAATATTTCGACTTGTTGTTGCATATTCACACATGCCTTTGAGTTTCAAAATCTAGTGATTTATGATATCTAATTTCCCTTGATTTTGATGTTCTAAACTTTGGACCAGATAAGCACTCAACAGGGTCTCTTTCCTGAAGGTGTTTTTTATTTGGAAACAACCTCTTATACATGTATGTTGTTTTCCACTCAATAACAATTCAACTAAATCTGTATTCTTGTTTTGTTTTGCTGCACACCCTTTTTTCCTCCATTTTTCTATTTTCCCATCTGTTGTATCCCCTTCTTAATCTCTAGCAACGATCCAAAAAATATATTGTGTTTCATGTAATGCACGTTATAGCCTCTATAGTGATTTTACACTGCAAGAGGTTTAATGGATACAATTCTCTAATTTCAGGCAATAAAGCAGATGCTTATTCTCGACGAAAACGAGCCAAACTCCCATCACTGCCTGGTTATTGTTCTGTAAATTTTCTAGTCCTCTCTATTTATGCATGATTGTAGTCTAATTGTGTTTTTCAGAACTTAGCCTCAAACACATGCTTCACATCGTCGCATGTGCCAGATGAAGTAAATTGAATTAGTACAGTTACTCAATATTTTGAATGAGCACCATCATGATTCATATTTAGTGAGTACCACAATAACATTGATGAGCATAGCAATTGTAGTTTTTTTATATGTTGCACTTATCTATTTTTTTGACAGACTTAATACATGACTTTAAAATCTCCGTTGGTTCTTTTAACTTGTGAGCCTGCACCTCGTTATTATGCTTGGAACTCAAATCTTGCTATGTGAAGTATTGTTTATTATTGATAAATTATGATAGTAGCTAGAAATCATTAAGTAGAAAACAACTTAGTTGACAACTATGGAAAAATGTCACTTGAAATTTTGCTGAAGACTTTCCGCCCTGCTGATCTGTTCTTGATCTGAAATATAGTTATTGCCATTGTTGTTTGTTTAATATTTTTCTAGGTTGTTCAAGTGTTGAGTCTTGTCAATGACGCTTTATTGGTGTATTGGATGCAACAAGGTCAGTTCTGGAGCCCACACTTTCTCATAACAATGTTGAACCATTTGCTTAACTAATTAACAATATTATCTTGTTATATGTTCTCAGTTTGGAAAATCATAAATCCAATCAACTTGTGTTAGTTTTATCTCTTTTTGCATGAGTAATTAAAATGCTTCAGGTTTGTCTTTGCAGTGACTTCAATTTGGAAAATCATATATCTGATCAAATTTTATGATTTATACTATTCTTGTTGAATGTTCATTATTTAACATGAGTCGAAGCTAAGGGAGAGAAACTTGGACAATCTTATCTTTTTGGGATTATTTTTGTCTATAATTCTTTTGTATGTATTACGAGGACCTCTTGATTTTGCATAGCAGACCACAAACCACTTTGCTGAAACATTTTACCTTATTGTAGAGTGGAAGGTAATTATGTTTGTATCATGCATGATGGGGCCTTTCCTAATTATGTTAGGAATAGAAAACACGACCTGAAGTTCTTGCCTATTGATTCAGATAATTGACCTTATGATAATGTTGTGGCTAGAAGCCTTTTTGGGCTACTGTTCCATGAAGCCCATTTTGGCACAGTTCATGAAACACATTCACATGCATTACTTGTAATTCATACTTCTTGTGTTACTATTAATACTTCTAATAATTCAATTCTCTTTTGTATTTTTACTCGGGTTCCTCATGAAGTTGAATTACTTATTGTTTCTGTCAATTTTAGTTGAACATGAAGTCCCATGCAGTTACTTGTTCCGTATAAAAGAACAAACATATCAAGTAAAAGATTTATAAAAATTGTAGACTTGTGAGAACACCCTTTGATCTAAAACTCACTTTCTCCCTAATTTTGAGAAAGATAGAGATAACATAAAGTTTTTTGGGCTATTATGGTTGGGTGGTAGGGGCTCACCGGAGTCCATGTTTGTTTGTGCTTTGAAGCAACATTTATTTAATATTAGTTGAGACGTCCTCAGTTCTTTTGAAGTGGATTCAAGACAAGTAATAAAGCATGAGAATTCTATATTTTGTAATTTACCAACTTCTGATGATGTGTCAATTATCAATTACTTCTCAATTCACATGTTGATTGGTTTGAGGAAGGAGTTCTCACGTCATTCTTTTTAAAGGAAGTAGGGTATCTTATATCTTGGATCTAACTTGCTCTGATTTAGAAGTAATCCCTTGATGTGCTTACCAACCACCATTGTTAGTCTTGATCTTAGCGTTTAGGATATGGTGTTAAGTGCTTACAGTTGGGACTGTCGTCAATGATGATTTTGCTCTATAACAACTTATCTTTGTTGTGAATATACTCCATGCCTTTTTGCTCTCTCCTCATGGGGATCCATGGGATTCAATACCTTACATAGGATCAATATAAGACAATAAAGAAATTAGGTAGCATTTTTCTTGAAGCAACCTCTAGATTCTTCTATTAGGCTCTATAAGAATCAGGAAGGAAACAAAAATATATCTTAGTATGTACTAGCTTGTAACTTATTTTATCTTTAAGATTTGACTTTTTTAATATTTTGTTATTATATTTTACTCCTGCGATCTAATTTTCTAAGCGGGCCAGATATCTTTGCTAATCATGACATATTTGTAGTTTTATATCATACCCTTGTTTTTTGTGTTCATTTTGCAAGTAAAATTTTCTGTTCATGAATAATTGGATCGCATGCCTTTTTCATTCTTGTGATTAAGGTGATCAATTGGTATTTCTGCACAAGTAGTTGAGATGGTTCCGTTTTGAAGTTTGGAGCACTATGTGTATAGAACCTGCTATATTTTCAAGTTATTTTGAAGTGACTTTTCTATTGTCTAGTGTCTACGAGTCACTACTTAATTGGCTGAAATGCCATATCTGATTGCGCTTACCTAGAAAAAATGTCATTGAGTGGCAAACCTATTATTTGTGTCTTCCAAGGATTAAAAGTTCGACAGTCAGATACTAGTCTGATTGACGGTTCAAGTCCGACTAGTCGGTTTACTAAATGGCCAAAAGGTAAAATAAAAATAAGAACAGAATAAATGGGCATATCCCATATGTAATGCCGTTATAATCCCAAGAAATAGAAAAAATGAAAACGAAACTTAGTTAGAGGTTGCCGGCAGGCGAACATGTCCTTTATAATGGGCAATACAGCCTTGTAGAAGCATGCATTAAACCCGTCCGGTCCTGGTGCACGATCTTCATTTGCCTGCATGACTACCTGCTCAAGCTCGCCATAATGATATGTCGGGAGAGCGAATCGGCATCTTGGTTTGATAGGATCCGGAGGTTCAGATCATGCGGTGTCTCTGTAGTTTGCACACCTGTACTGAACAAGTTAGCAAAGTATGAACGAAAAATGTCACGAATGCCCACCTCATCAGTGACATGGGCGCCCTCCACGTCGATCTGATGGATGTTATTCCTGGCTCGTCGGGCTTTCATGGTCGTGTGGAAAAATGCAGTGTTTGAGTCTTCCTTCAGCCATCGGTTTCTCGACTTGCTCTAGTGCCAGTTTGCAGCAGCGCTCACGATCTTGCTGTTCAATATTGTCGGGTTGGAGTAGGAGGTCGACACGTGTTTCGTGAAGCTCGAGGCGCGCTTGGCGTAAGCGTGACTCTGCTCCATTGGAGGAGATGTCCCCTCACCGACGTGAGGCCTTAGCAAAACGATACATAGGGGTACCACGTTGTCGCTCGGCCCAGACACCTTGAACAACCTGCGCAAACTCTCCATGTCGTGCCCAAGCATTCGTGAACCTGAAGGGTAGACGTCGGGGAGTACTATCCGCTTCAAAATGAACCACCAGACGGTTGTGGTCACTTAGTTCACGATATCCAACCGTATAGTGGGCGATGTTGTGCTCACAAACCCATGTCGGATTGCCCATTGCTCGATCGAGCTTGCATCGAATTTCTTGCTCGCCATATGACGAGTTAGTCCACGTCGTGTGATAACCTGTGGTCTGAAGGTCCATCAGTCCCACGCCATCAAGGAAAGTATTTAAATCCTCTACCGCTTGGAAATTGATACCGACACCGCCCCGGGAGATTTGCGCCTCGTACGTTCCAACAAAGAGGTTTCATTTGGATTTCGGGTACGAATTTGGTTTAAAAAAAATTACCAATTATTCGAGTATTCGATTCGAAAATTTCTATTTAGTTGGTATTTGGTAAGTTCAATATTACCAATTTAACTTCGGATACGAATTTGGTTTAAAAAAAATTACCAATTAGAATTCGGATACGAATTCGGATACAAGCTATTTAAAATTCGAATTATCCGAATTATTCGAATACATGGTCAAATACACAAATTAGTATTCCAAAATTTAGTATTCCAAAATTTTAATACGAAAATTTAGTATTCGAAAATTTTAATTCGAAAATTAATTACAATATATATATATATATATATATATATTCAATTTCGGATAATATCCGAATACCAATTAGTATTCGAAAATTTTGAAGTTTCGGATTCGAATTCGGATACAGTATGTATCCGAGTTGCACCCCTACTCACAACCCACTTGTTGTTTGTGTTTTTTGGCCCTTTCCATGATTCCTTTTTACACGTTCCACTTGGGGAGGAATTTCATCGGGGTCTCCAGCCGGCGATTGAGACTCCTTTTGGCGGGCTACCTGGTTAGCGCATCCACCGTTCGAACTCCCACCCACCCTGGGTTGCCACGTCTGTGGGCCGGAGTGAAGGTGAATGTTGGGTTGCATTTTGCTCCAAAGGTGCATTTGCTTGTTGGGCCGAACCAGGCCCACTCTGATCTGTCTCCCCACTAGCCAGGTGCGTAGGAACTGGTTGGGCTTGTCTTGGCCCAAGAGGATAAACCTCTACGCTAACCCGACGCTCTGGATCCTCAAAGTTGGGGACCTGCTCGCGCACATGGGCCTATGAGTTCTCCCGCGTAGGTTCCTCTCGCACACATGGTGCACATCATTTGCTGATCCCGTGGGCCCCACAGCTGACGAGTTGCAGGGAGTCGTTGGCTCCAGCAGTATGGTAGGCGAATCTCCTTCCACGTATGCTGGGTGCTCTGCAGTAGCAGGTGTGGCAGTGGTCTGCCCTCTGGGAATTACGAGAGTGCCATTATCGTCTTCCTCCGATGGCTTGGGCACGACTTCCGTTCCTGCCGGCATCGACGTGGATTTCTTCTTGGAATTTCTCCAACGGTAGACCGCTCCCCGCGGAGGGCGAAAGAAAGACGTCGACCGCTCGCGGTGTCGTCGTCCATGTATAGGGGCCGTCCTAAGACGCTTGCAATCCGTGCAACTGTCGGGGACCAAAGTTTGAGGTCCAACTCCGGCAACCGAACCCATAGTGCCAGGGTCATCACCTTCTCTCGTCAGAGCTTCACATCCTTCGTGCATCGTTGGAGGACCAAGGGGGATCCGCAGACGACCTCCTCGTGCTTCCTCTCCTCGGTGGCGTTATTTTGATCGAGATGGGCGAGTTTCCTTTGTGCGCTCCTGTTGGTCGGCGGCTGGCCGGCGACCACCACGGGCAGCGCCTCCTCGCTGGGCTGACGACATCATCATTCATTACAGTTCTTCATATCTTCCGTCCCGGGTTGCTTTCGTTTTGCCATTCTTTCTTAGAGTTTTCACTTTGTCATTGCAAAAAACTTGCTTCAATCGGGCTAGTACCCCGCCTCTTGCCTCAATATTTGGGCTATTTTCTGGCTCATTGCTATGACATCACCTTTCAACTCAACATCTTTGATTTTGATTTCAAAATTGTTGACTATCTTATTTTTGGTTTCAGGCGAGTCAAGTTTCATCATGGTTAGTGGATTCATTACATGGTTGAACCCCGCAGGTACCATATTATGAATTTATATGTTTCTAAATATTGTCTTATAACTTTGTTTTAAGATTCATTGCAACTTTAGGTTGATGAAGTTTTTTTATTTTTTACTTGGCTAAAGTTATGTTTGGTCATTTTATGCCATTCTTTTTGTCGAGGATGTTCTTATTTTCATTTGCGAAATTTTGGTTTGTCCACCACCACTTTGAAACCTATACACTTGGGTAGTTTGTCATACTTATTGTAAAATGATATACTCTTGTCACCTTGAGTAGTGTGGGATTATTTTTCTGAAATTTTCCACGTGTCAATGAGGTTATTTAATCAAATCCCCAACAACATGCGGATTGGTATCCTCTTTAAAATTTAAGCAATTAGGTAGGGGTAGTGGATCCAATTTTATTATGTAATGATCTACTCGTTCTAGGTTTCGTAAGATAGATCCCATGCCATGAATTCTAGCTTGAGCTCCAGGAGGTGTTAGCAGTTCGTTGGACACTCATCAAAAATCACTAACTAATAGCTAGAGGTAGAATCATGTAGTTGGTCATTTTACCAATTTTCAGTTTATTGAGTGAGAAAATAATAATGCGGGAGCTCTGGTTTAAGATTGTTGATGCAATCGTGTGGTTGTGTTAAATGCTTAGGACCATGCTCTTCATAAAGAGGGTTTTCCCGCCTGAAAAATGGTATTATATAATTAGGATTAGTAAAGAAAAAGTTTAGACAGGAATGGCCTTTGCTTTTATAATGGGTATGTTTAGAATTTCAACTACTTGGTGAGCAATTTTAATGGGAACAACGTTGTATTCGTATGCCATTGCCTTGTGCCAATAAAGGTGTTGGTTGGCTTGAGAGAAGCAAGTGGGCTCAACTTACTGCACAAAAAAGGCAATTGGGTATTTGGAAGGTTGTAAGTTTCGTGTTTGTGATCTAGTAACCATGAGATGAATAGACTTGGTGGTTGATGTAGGAGACGAGTGGGAGGCACAGGTGGGAGATGAGGTGGTCGCTATTGACGGAGCCGTGGCTGTGGGAGGTGGTGGATCAGGACTGGGGGCTGCTGACTTGCTAGTGTTGTGTTGGAGGGCTCCACGATGACGCTGATAGGTGAGAAGAGGAGTGGTACGAGTGGTCGGAGCAGTGGGGGCAACCGGTGTTGGTTGCTGAATGGTGGCAGGAGGGACATGGATGTCAGTGGGTGTTGATGGTGGGCTGATTATAGATGGAAGAAATGGAGTGGTAGGTCGGTGTTGGTTGGAAGAGAGTTGGTTGGCAGGAGCTGTGACTGTAGTTCAATGGAGACAACATTCTGCTTGTAAGGGAAGAATGTTTCGTCAAAGAAGACATGACGAGAGATGAAGATCTGTCCGGTTGAAAGATCAAAACACCTGTAGCCAAGATAACCATTAGGGTAGCCAAGAAAAACACATGAATTTTATGATCTAAATATGGACGAAGATATAGAAAACAAAGTGGGCTAAAAACGCGTAAAGAATAGTTGGTAGAAGTGTTGAGGAGAACATCCCTCGGGGTAGACCATTTCAACAATATGTCGGTGTTAACGTTCAGCAACGCCATTTTGTTGGGGTGTGTGTGGACAAGAGAGATGATGTCTGATGCCATGTTTGATGAGTTCCTGCTGAAAGCGGTTAGAAAGTAATTCACGAGCACCATCGGTTTGAAAGAATTGGATTTTTTGTTGGATTATATTTTCCACATGAAGACGAAATGAAACAAATATATCAAAAATATCAGAACGTAACTTAAGAGGATAAAACCATGAAAATATAGAATAATCATCTATAATATAATCATAGTAACGAAAAGCCATATGAGAAGTTTCGGGAAAGGGTCCCCAAATGTCACAAAGAATAAGTTGCAATGGAAAAGTAGAAATGGTGTTTGGAGAATGGAAAGGAAGAACATGACATTTGTTCATCATACATGAAGTACAAAAAATATTATTGTTATTATTTGTGGAAGGGGAGTGGCGATCGAGGATGCAACGGATGGTGGGAATTGCAACATGCCCGAGACGTTGATGCCATAACGAAAGCGATGGAGCGTAGTGGAGGGTGGAGTCAAGCAATAAAGGCCATCACGAAGCGGTCCCGGGAGGAGGATGGTTTTCGTATGACAATCCTTCACAAGGCAATGAGTTGGATGAAATTCAAAATAACAATTATTGTCTTTTGCAAATTGAGACACGGAAAGTTTTTTTTTGAAATTGATGGAACATGTAAAACATTTTGAACATGGAAATGGTGATTAGAAGTTGAAAAGGAAGTAGTGCCAGTATTAGCAATAATCAAACCTGAATTGTCACCAATCTTTACTTGATCCGGACCTAAATAAGGTGAGGATAGTGAAAGATTAGCGAGGTCGGAAGTGATGAGATGAGTAGCTCCGGAGTCAAGATGCTAAGTTACGTTAGCACCGATGGAGTGACTCGGCATCATGACATTGTGCGCTTCGGGATAGCGGGCTGGTGGTTGAGGAGGGGTTGAATGAGGTGCATAACGTTGAGCGCATTGGAGTGCATAGTGACCATACTCACTGCAAAGTTGGCACCGAGGTGTTCGAATTGGGTCACCGTTCTTGTTGTTGTAGCGTCGATTGTTTTTTGACTGGGGGCGAGTAGGTGGTGCGTAAGAAGTACACCACCATGCAAAAAGTCTAACGTGTGAGAGACACCGGTTGCATTAAGAGCAACACAAAATTGGTGATACTCGGGACCCAATCCAATGAGGAGGCGGGACACAATTTCATCCTCGGCAATGGGTCTGGCTGCAAGACTATCAACAATCATTTTGGATAGATTGAGATATTCAGCCGTAGAGAGTGATCCCTTTTGTAGTTGGTGAAGTTGTGTACGGAGTTGCATGACACACGCTTGTGTAGCGTTTGCATAGTGGCGGTGGATAGTGGCCCACACATCGGCGGAGCTGTCCATGTTGATGAGTTGTGGGACGATTGAGTCGTCGATGGAGCTTAGAATCCACCCAAGTGCAGGTTGGTCCCGAACAATTCATGCATCATACTTCGGATTGGGTGCTAGTGCGGTGTCTTTGGATGTGATGGGAAGAGTCGGTGAGAGAGATAGTGAGCGACCCTCGACGATGTCCAAGAATTTATAGGCCCGAAGTAGGGGCTTAAAACGTGTTACCCAAAGAAGGTAATTGGTGTCATTCAACCGAACACCAACGTTGGGGAGAGAAGTGGGAATGGTGTTGGTATGTTGCGTGGGGTGGTTTGACATGGTGTTGGTGGAAGGTGGTGGGTGGGTGGTTGAAGACAAGATTTGGATGCCATATTGTCTTTAGACAAAAGGCTCTTGATACCATAAAAACGTTAATTGAAATCTCACACAATTGTGTAGAGTTGATTTTATTCACATTTATAGAGAGTGTACAATAGTCTTTGGAAAATGAAATCCTAGATTTGACGTGGCTACGATCATGTTCTATAATATTGTGCAATTAAGAATTGCTTTATAGTGCAATGACACATATACAAGTTACTATAAGTTTGAGAGAGATTTATGAAAGAATAGTTGACAATGTTAGCTAGTCGTTGGTCTGGCCAACGGCTAATACAAGTTATAGTTAAGTCCCTTGTTATGGTTAAGAGGCGTAAACTATAAGTTCAACGTTGTGGAGTGGTAATAAGAAAAACGTTTTATTCGTAATTCATATTGATTTCTATGTGTTGAATGTTCCTTCGGCATTGAATGCAAAAGGAGTAAACCTAAAACACATAAGGAACATATGGGGACTAAATGAACATGATGCCTCATAGTATACATCAACATCAACATAACCCTAATGCCTCAGAAGAGGCTCCCGCCTAAGCGAGGTAGGGGGGTCGGATGTACGCAACCCTACCACTGTAAAACAGTGATGTTTCCAATTGACCCAAATGATGCAAATGCAACTGACCATCTGCGATTCCACAATAAAAGAAATGCAGATCGTTTAAATAGCATTTTGATATAGTCCATGATGCTCCAAATGTCAAAAAATAACTTAATCTTTGACACAAGGGACTTATGGCAATTTACCGTACTATTCATTTATTTGCTCACTCTTTCCTACACCATGAAAAAAAAAAGATGTCAAGAGTCCAGTACCAATTACAACATTAGGCTCTAAAGAATGTGATACTTTAATTAAAGTTCCAAGTATAGTTTTTTTCTTTTGATTTCCCCTTTCGGTTTTATATTAGATTGGGAATGTGGGATGTAAGTTTAGCTACCTTAATTCTACCACATTCATCTTGATCATGTGATAGGTTTTCCTTATCATCTTATTATTTCTTTTTTTCCTGCCAATTTAGAAGTATATGGTGTTATTTAGTTTAGCGTATCTTTTCTTATTTTCTTTTTTTTATTCTGCCAATGTTGAACTGTAGAAGTATATGGTGTTATTTGATTTTGTCTTTTCTTATTATCTTTTCTTCTTCTATTGTACATTGCTGGGTCTTAACTTATTATAAGACAAAAATACTAACATAGTGATGTTTTAAATCTTTTTTTTGGGTTTTGACCATGATATTTTTTTACTTTATGAGTGTGGGCAACTGGGTTGCATGTGTGTGCGTGGTTTGTGGAATGAATATGTATTTTTTTGTATATTAGGGTATGCATTTAATATCAACTCGAACCAAATATATAGAAATGAAAACTTCACGGTAAACCAACACACCGGCAGATGCATACATAACACAACAATGGGTTAATGTGCAGAGGTGTGTTACGTAAACTCACGGACACCCAAACATTTCTCGTATTTTCAGTTTTCACGTCCATACAAATTATTCACATCTAAGTGACCCACGTTTAGGTATAGGCCAGCTGTAGCAGCTTCCTGTGTGAATTCTTTATCGTTATTTTGTATTGCCACTCGCAATGTATCTTCGTCTTAAACTTAGTTAAAATTGTGGCCTATGTCCTTTATTAAATCTTATCTTTTGTTGTGTTCTGCCTATTCTGTGTTTACTAAGCAATGCCCTTGATATTTATGACTACTCGTAAAATTATTGTTGTAGAAATTAACTCTATCGCTAAGTGTAGTCGTGTACGTCATCACTTCTACGTTTGACTTCTAAAATCTTTTAGTTGTACATATTTGGACACAAGTTTTAGTTATTCCTTTTACAATTTTTATTCTATATTGAGAACCATTCCTAAGAGGAAAAAAATTGTTGTCATTTTTGCTTGGATCAAAATTTGATTCGCAAGTACCTAATGCCCCTAGAGTGTGTTATTGTCTTCTGTGTGTGAAATTTGATTGGTAATCCACATTTACAAAACCTAATCACTTACATGAATGGTAATTGATGCAAAGTGAGATTATTTGTCCAGCTTTAGACATATAAAGGTAATTATTTTAGAATTTAGTGTTTTCCATGCTCCAAATCAATTATCATTAGATTTATTTTATTTGTTTATTACCTCTTAATTCGGAAAAAAATATTCAAGTATCAGTAGATTTATTAGATCTCATTTTGTTTCGAGCTTTTAACAAGACACAATACGTCTTTTTCAGTTTTATGGTAGAAAAACCTCTTTTTTATTTGAACAGAACTTGTTTTTGTTGATTTCATTCCCATCTTTGTAGGAGGTGAAAAAAATCACGTGTTATTTTTATTGCCAAAATCTTCGTATTGTTTTGGAACACAAAAATCCTCCTACATCCGTAAAATGAGCCCGAATGATTATTTAGTGAAGTTTATTCTTATTGTGTTGACGTGAGTACTCTTGTTTTCATTCTCTCCCAATATGAACATGTTTTTCTTATATTTTCGGTTTTATTATACTTATTTCGTTGGTGAATCTAAATCCGGAAAAGGTGAATACTAAATTAAGTGAAACCACAACATAATTGAAGTTAAGGTTGGATGAGTTGATTGTGCCCTTTATATGGTTGTTTTTTATGTGTTTCATTTTCTCAAATTTTATGTGTTTTCTGCAGTATAAACCGTACATATTTGAAAAGCTAAAATTTGTTAAAAGATAGTTTTAAGCACAAACTTTAACATTTATCTTGTCATTCAATGCAGGAAACTCCATCCTAAACTTCTTGAAATAAATTTTCTTTTAACTTTTTACGTTATTGTTGAACTTTAAGTTGTTTTCAAAACATTTAGTTATAACATGGAGACACTAAATCAATCTTTTTCGAATATTTTGTGTTTGAACTGTGTCCGTATCCATTTTTAAGGATGTAGAATTTGTTTTTTTGTATATGTAATGATCTGTACCGATTGCATCGCTGCTCACATTGTATTTCCTTTTAAATGCAGCCTACTTGTATCTAATATTATAAATATATTTCTAATATCAATTAATTAAAAATTGTAGTATAATACGCGATTAGGATGGATATGCATGACAGGGAGATTGATCTAAGGTGCCGTCCACGATGAAGTTTAATTTCCCTATGTTATGGTCGTAATCATCATATTTAAAATTTACTTTTATTTAATTACGTCATTATAATTTTGAATTAGAATTAGTAGTGTATCGTGGAGTTGTGCTTAACTATTTAGTGCAAAAACTTGAAACTGTTTTGTCATTTATTCAAACTAGAAAAAGTAACCTCACTTCACTAACAAGCCGATATCAGATTATATTTTAATGTTTAAACTAAAATTTACTCTCCTTTATCTTAATCTTAACGTTAAGTACGGGTGTAGAACAAATCCCCCTCCCCTAGACCTGTCAATCGGGTCGTGTACGTGTATTATCGTGTCGTGTATGAACAGATGCTAACAGGTATTGGGTATACACGAACCCGACACGATAAGGAATCGTGTACACGAACCCGGACACGAACACGACACAGTAACTATCGTGTATACACGGACACGACACGATTTGGACACAATTACTTATCGGGTCGTGTAACACGAAACACGGCAATACCCGAATGGGCACGATAAGTACCTACATACACGATAAGTACCTACATACACGATAAGAACTTAATACACGATAAACACACGAGTACCTACATACACGATAATAAATTAATACACGATACATACACGAGTACCTGATTACACAATAGACACGAATTTATAGAATTTCTGGAAAATAACATAAAAGTTCAAAAGTTCAACAATACATGCAAAATACATGCTGGAAAATAACATAAACTTTGTTGTCTATGTCCATCTCGATTTGTGACTTCTCAAGCTAATATCACACAAACTACCGATGTTTTCCCACAACAAACGAGTGCTGAAAATAAGAACATCATTGAGCACATATCACAAAATATTAGACAACCAAGATATTAGATGACACACCACCAACAGGAAAAAAAAGTTAACACCCAACAGTAACAAAAGTAGAAAACACAACCACAATTAAGTATTCAATTTGAGTTGACAGTGTTATACATGCTACATGCACCATTCGGAAAAGTCATCTTAGAAGCTCAATTTCTTACTCTTCAAGTTTCCCGTGAAATTCGTATCATTAAAAAATCCTTTAAGAGCATGCCCTGGACGGTGGAATACATTGAAGGATCTTAATTGCAGGATTATGTATGCGCTGGCCTGTTGAACGTTTTGGCTCCTATTTACTACATTTGGAACTGAAAACCAATTTGTACGTAGGATGCTATACCTGATAGTCCAATGTGGAAGTATTTCCAATATCCTCTTAATAGACCAATGGTTCTTGCACTCTTGCTAGAGTGCACATTCAAAGTATAATAACTCTAGATGTTTAAATACAAGGTAACATTTATAATTGAGATTTACAAAACTAAATCTTATACAACTGGTTTCTTAGATGTCTTCCTTTTTGTTGTAAGCAACCTCCCTATGCTCAACCTTTGGATTGCATAAGCAATATGGAATCTGTGTTGTACAGTTCAAGCTTGTCCTGATACATGATGTGGAGCCACTTTAAAAACTGGAATAAGATGGCAACATCTGAGTAGGACTGCAACGTTGGAAACAAGAGAACTGGTTGATCTTAGTTGCATAATGGAACCTGCAGGACTACTAAATAAGTGCATTACTGGTTTTGAGAATATTAAGGACTCTCATGTCAAGGTTGTTACCTTTCTCCTTCGAATATCACTCATCCATCTAAATCCTACCGACTACAGATAATATCTAACCGGTTGATTTAAAAGTCGTTTAAAACGGAAGTAAAAACATAAAACTTAATACATAACTCTCACTTGTATTCTCATGTTTAACAACTCCACATGGATTCAACAGCGAACAAGCACCAATCAAAACCCTAGAAACAAGATGAGGGTGGGGAAGGAGATGAACCTGTGAATCGGAAGTTAGGAGTGACGAAGGAGTGACGAGTGAGGGTGGGGAAGGAGATGAACCTGTAAATCGGAAGTTACGGCAAGAGGAGGTGCTGGACGAGGAGTTGCAGCGAGAGGAGGTGGTGGATGGGGAGTTGCGACGAGGGGAGCTGCTGGAAAGCGATTTGCGGAGAGAGGAGGTCCTGGATGGGGAGGGTGGCGACGATTTTGGGGATGGATAGTGTTAGGGTTGAGGGGAAGGAGATGAGCAACGTGGATTTCGTTAGGGTTAGGGAGTGAGGGAGTGAAGCGCATGTGAGGGGGTGAGGGTGAGAGCGTGAGGTGTTTAATTGGGTGAGGAATTTGGGTTGGGTTTAAGTTAAATTGGGTTGGGCTTTTCAGATTTTGTTAGAGTTAGGTTTGGTTTTAATTGGGTTGGGTTGGGTTGGTTTTAAAATTTGGGCTCATATTAGTCGGTTTGATCTAAGTTAATTGGATCGAGTAGTAACGTGTCTATCGTGTATCATGTATACCTTATAAACACGATATCCTTATCGTGTATGTTATCGTGTATTTCGTGTATACACCCTCATACCCGGACCCGACCCTATAAGGATTCGTGTATCGTGTCGTGTATGCTTATCGTGTATTCGTGTCTAGGTTCTCATACCCATACACTAAATTATCGTGTCGTGTTCGTGTCGTGTTATCGTGTCGTGTCTGATTTTGACAGGTCTACCCTCCCCCAACCTTATTGGACCTTCTTTGTGGAAACATGGGTTTTTTGTATTCTTAAAATGTATATGTGGGATTTATAATTTCTTCTTTTTCAAAATATTTGTTAGAAACAAGTTAATTTTTTGTTGATCTATTTATTTAAGTTCATATCCACCATTTATATGAAATTGTAAGTTAGATTAATGTTGTGGTAGTCATCCTAATGAAATGTTCTTATAGTGGATATTAATTGTAATATAATCTTAATTAAATCTAATTGTGAGATTGTAGAAGACTAAACAAATAAGGTGAGTCTTGAATTCACTAGATCTCGACCATATAATTGCTCTGCTTTCTTGTTTTTGTTACTTTTTATACACATTTGACCACGACAAACCAAAATTTAACACGAGCAAGATTTTTTTTAACCATAAATTAAAAATCCTTAAGTTTTATTGTTCATTTTAAGTATCATATTAGTAGGATTTTTATAGTGAAACCTGTCAACAAAAATATGAGAGAATTATTATAATATTTTCAAAGATATTAACCTATATTTGAGTAGGGGTGAAACTTTGTGTCCGAAATCCGTCAATCTAACTGACTCCGTATTCGAAATCAAAAAAATTATCCGAGAAAAAAAATCTGCAACCGAATTTGTATTCGGATATAAACATCCGTAAAAAAACGAAGCGAATGTGGATATTAGTACATCCGATTCGAATAATAATTCGTTCGTATTTTATATGCATATATAAATAAAATAAATATATATACAATATGTATGAATTAAATTATCTTATTTATATTATATTTAATATATATTTTTCATGTGGTCAAAAAATAAAGGTTGAAATTTATTCTTGTTTAGATCAATCAAAAAATATTTTTAAGTCTTCAAATTTTTTAACGAATGCGGATATTCTTGATTCGAATGCGAATTTATTTGAATTCGGATCCGAATTTGACGGATACGAATTCGGATACTTTTCTCATACATTTGAGCGGATTCGAATTCGGATTCGGAAAAAAAACGAATACGAATTCGGATACTGGCACATCTGTTTTGTATTCGTTCCGTTTTCACCCCTATATCTGAGCACTTAAGCTAACGCCATCGTGAGTTTTAACGCGACCATTGACCCCTTCAAGTAGAGTTGGGTTGGGGTTTTTACTGATTTATTTCTGCATGTTTAGACCAGAGGGTTCTTTTACCTCCAAGTACTTGGTATTTACATCCTATTATACTTTATTACATCTTCAATTTCAACTTAATAATATACTAACCTATGTAATGAAAGAAAAATACAATGATTCTGAATATGTAATCAAAATAAGCAAAAATTACATTTGCAAGTTAAAGGAATATTTAAAATAAAAGAAAACACAAGTGAAAGGAAGAGAGAGAACTAAAGAAAATAATTATTGTGTATTTCGAGATTGATTGAATTTTTGTTAGAGTATTGAAAATATTAATAAGAATATACCCAAACTACCCTCCTAACAAGCCTTAGCTGCGTGACTACCTATTATCTCTATTTACCATTAGATTTTAGACTGATGATGCATGTAGTGGAGACTTAAAATTTAATTTCGAGTCCTCACCTGACTCTAGTAATATTGTATATCTATATTCCTTCATTATTTATCAGTCTCGGAGTAGAGATGAATAACGTCCCCGTGAATATACAATATGATTTGCTTAAACCATGATTTGTACAGATATGCAAAACTGGGTGTTTTTAACACATTTCTTGAGTTATAGCCTTTGGATTTTATCAAAAAATGAAAATCTAACTAATATATCCTATGACACGCATATGTTTAACATTTTCATCTTTAATATTCGTTTGTATCATGAGACCGCTCAAAAAAATAAAAAATAAATAAATAAGTAAAAATTTGCAAAACTGAGGGTTGTTATCACATTTCGTGATCTATAACCTTTGGATTTGATCATTAGATTGCTCAATATATCCGTTGACACGTATATGTTTAACATATTCATTTTTTATATTCATTTGTTTGATGAGACTGCTCAATATATATAGAAATAGCAAGAATGTCAAAAACTGAGTGTTTTTATCACATTTTGTGAGCTATAGTTTTTGGATTTTGTAAAAAAAATGAAAATCTAACTAATATATCATTTGACACGCATATGTTTAACATTTTCATCGTTAATATTAATTTGTGTCATGAGACCATTCAAAACATAAAGAAATAGCAAGAATTTCCAAAACATGGTGGTTTTATCACATTTCGTCGGCGATAGCCTTTCGATTTTAGCAAAAAAAAATGTATATCTAACAAATATCTCTGTTGTATGTTTCACATTTTCATCTTTAATATTTATTTGAATCATTAGATCGCTCAAAAAATAAATAGGAACAATTTCAAAAACTAAGTGTTTTAATCACATGACGTGAGTTATATAGCCTTTGGATTTCATATAATAAATGAAATTCTAACTAATATCTCCATTGACTTGCATATGTTTAACATTTTCATCTTTAATATTCATTTGTAATTTGGTACCGCTCGAAAAATATTGAAATAGTAAGAATTTGCAAAACTGAGAGTTTTTCTCACATTTCGTGAGTTGTTGTCTTTGGATTTTATCAAAAAAATGAAAATCTTACTAAGATATCGTTTGACAGGCATATGTTTAACATTTTCATCATTAATAATAATGTGTCATGAGACCGTTCAAAAAAAAAGAAATAGTACGGATATGCAAAATTGGTTGTTTTTATCACATTTCTTGAGCTATAGCCTTTGGATTTTATCAAAAAAATGAAAATCAAACAAATATATCCTATGGCACGCATATGTTTAACATTTTCATCTTTAGTATTCGTTTGTATCATGAGACCACTCCAAAAATAAATAAAAAAGTAAGAATTTGCAAAACTGAGTGTTTTTATCACATTTCGTGATGTATAGCCTTTGGATTTGATCATGAGATTGCTCAATATCTCCGTTGACACATATATGTTTAACATATTAATCTTTTATATTCATTTGTTTCATGAGACTGCTCAATAAATATAAAAATAGCAAAAATGTCAAAAACTGAGTGTTTTTCTCACATTTCGTGAGCTATAGCTTTTGGATTTTATAAAAAAAATGAAAATCTAACTAATATATCATTTGACACGCATATGTTTAACATTTTTATCGTTAATATTAATTTCTGTCATGTGACCATTCAAAAAATAAAGAAATAGCAAGAATTTCCAAAACATGGTGTTTTTATCAAATTTCGTCAGCGATAGCCTTTCGATTTTAGCAAAAAAATGTATATCTAACAAATATCTTTATATTATGTTTCACATTTTCATCTTTAATATTTATTTGAATCATTTGATCGCTGAAAAAATAAATAAATCAGAACAATTTCAAAAACTATGTGTTTTAATCACATGACGTGAGCTATATAGCCTTTGGATTTTATATAAAAAATGAAATTCTAACTAATATCTCTTTTGACTGGCATATGTTTAACATTTTCATCTTTAATATTCATTTCTATTTTGGGACCGCTCGAAATTTTTTGAAATAGTAAGAATTTGCAAAACTGAGAGTTTTTCTCACATTTTGTGAGTTGGTCTTTGGATTTTATCAAAAAAATGAAAATCTTACTAAGATATCATTTGACACGCATATGTTTAACATTTTCATCATTAATAATAATATGTGTCATGAGACCGTTCAAAAAAAAGAAATAGTACGGATTTGCAAACCTGTTTGTTTTTATCACATTTCTTGAGTTATAGCCTTTGGATTTTATCAAAAAATGAAAATCTAACTAATATATCATATGACACGCATATGTTTAACATTTTCATCTTTATATTCGTTTGTTTTATGAGACCGCTCCAAAAATAAATAAAAAAGTAAGAATTTGCAAAACTGAGTGTTTTTATCACATTTCGTGATCTATAGCATGTGGATTTGATCATTAGATTGCTCAATATCTCCGTTGACACGTATATGTTTATCATATTCATCTTTTATATTCATTTGTTTCATGAGGCTGCTCAATATATATATATAAATAGTAAGAATGTCAAAAACTGAGTGTTTTTATCACATTTCGTGTGATATAGTGTTTTGATTTTATAAAAAGAATGAAAATCTAACTAATATATCTTTTGACGTGCACATGTTTAATATTTTCATTGTTAGTATTAATTTGTATCATGAGACCATTCAAAAAATAAAGAAATAGTAAGAATTTCCCAAACATGGTGGTTTTATCACATTTCGTCAGCGATAGCCTTTAGATTTTAGAAAAAATGTATATCTAACAAATATCTCTGTTGTATGTTTCACATTTTCATCTTTAATATTTATTTGAATCATTAGATCCCTCAAAACAAATAGGAACAATTTCAAAAACTAAGTGTTTTAATCACATGACGTGAGCTATAGCATTTGGATTTCATATAAAAAATGAAATTCTAACAAATATATCCATTGACTCGCATATTATTTTCATTTTTAATATTCATTTATATGTGGGACAACTCGAAAAATATTGAAATAGTAAGAATTTGCAAGACTGAGAATTTTTCACACATTTCGGGAGTTGTAGTCTATGAATTTTATCAAATAAAATTAAAATCTTACTAAGATATCATTTGACACGCATATGTTTAACATTTTCATCATTAATAATAATGTGTCATGAGACCGTTAAAAAAAAGAAATAGTACGGATATTCAAAACTGGGTGTTTTTATTACATTTCTTGAGCTATAGTCTTTGGAATTTATCAAAAAATGAAAATCTAACTAATATATCTTATGACACTCATATGTTTAACATTTTCGTCTTTAATATTCGTTTGTATCATGAGACCGCTCCAAAAATAAATAAAAAAGTTAGAATTTGCAAAACTCAGTGTTCTTATCACAGTTCGTGATCTCTTCTAGCCTTTGGATTTGATCATGAGATTGCTCAATATCTCCGTTGACACGTATATGTTTAAATATTAATCTTTTATATTCATTTGTTTCATGAGACTGCTCAATAAATATTGCAATAGCAAGAATGTCAAAAACTGAGTGTTTTTATCACATTTCGTGAGCATAGACTTCGGATTTTATAAAAAAAATGAAAATCTAACTAATATATTATTTGACACGCATATGTTTAACATTTTCATCGTAAGTATTAATTTGTGTCATGAGACCATTCAAAAAATAAAGAAATAGTAAGAATTTCAAAAACATGGTGTTTTTATCACATTTCGTCAGCGATAGCCTCTATATTTTTGCAAAAAAATGTATATCTGACAAATATCTCCATTGTATGTTTCACATTTTCATCTTTAATATTTATTTGAATCATTAGATCGCTCAAAAAATAAATAAATAAATAAATAAATAAATCGGAACAATTTCAAAAACTAAGTGTTTTAATCAGATGACATGAGCTATAGCCTTTGGATTTCATAAAAAAATGAAATTCTAACTAATATCTTCATTGAATCGCATATGTTTAACATTTTCTTCTTTAATATTCATTTGTATTTTGGGACCACTCGAAAAATATTGAAATAGTAAGAATTTGCAAAACGGATAGTTTTTCTCACATTTCGTGAGTTTGTAGTATTTGGATTTTATCAAAAAAATGAAAATCTTACTAAGATATCCTTTGATAGGCATATGTTTAACATTTTCATCATTAATAATAATATGTGGCATGAGATCGTTCAAAAAAAAGAAATAGCATGGATATGCAAAACTAGGTGTTTTTATCACATTTCTTGAGTTATAGCCTTTGGATTTTATCAAAAAATGAAAATCAACAAATATATCCTATGACACGCATATGTTTAACATTTTCATCTTTAATATTCATTTGTATCATGAGTCCGCTCCAAAAATAAATAAATAAGTAAATAAGTAAGAATTTGCAAAACTGAGGGTTCTTATAACATTTCGTGATCTATAACCTTTGGATTTTATCATTAGATTGCTCAATATCTCCGTTGACACGTATATGTTTGACATATTCATGTTTTATATTCATTTGTTTCATACGACTGCTCAATATATATAGAAATAGCAAGAATGTCAAAACCTGAGTGTTTTTATCACATTTCTTTGGATTTTATAAAAAAATGAAAATCTAACTAATATATCATTTGACATGCATGTGTTTAACATTTTCATCGTTAGTATTAATTTATGTCATGAGACCATTCAAAAAATAAAGAAATAATAAGAATTTCCAAAACATGGTGTTTTTATCACATTTCGTCAGCGATAGCCTTTAGATTTTAACAAAAAAATGTATATCTAACAAAATGAAAATCGTACTAATATATCCTTTGACATGCATATGTTTAACATTTTCATCATTAATAATAATGTGTCATGATACCGTTAAAAAAAGAAACAGTACGACTATGCAAAACTGGGTGTTTTTATCATATTTCTTGAGCTATAGCCTTTGGATTTTATCAAAAAATGAAAATCTAACTAATATATCCTATGACACGCATATGTTTAACATTTTCATCTTTAATATTTGTTTGTATCATGAGACCGCTCAGAAAATAAATAAATGAATAAGTAAAAATTTGCAAAACTTAGGGTTTTTATCACATTTCGTGATCTATAACATTTGGATTTGATCACTTTGGAGCACTCTCATGAGTCCATTCAAAAAATAAAGAAATTGTAAGAATTTCAAAAACATGGTGTTTTTATCATATTTCGTGAGCTATAGCCTTTGGATTTCATATAAAAAATGAAATTCTAACTAATATCTCCATGGACTCGCATATGTTTAACATTTTCATCTTTAATATTCATTTTTATTTTGCGACCGCTCGAAAAATATTGAAATAGTAAGAATTTGCAAAACTGAGAGTTTTTCTCACATTTCGTGAGTTGTAGTCTTTGGATTTTATCAAAAAAATGAAAATCTTACTAAGATATCCTTTGACAGACATATGTTTAACATTTTCATCATTAATAATAATGTGTCATGAGACCGTTCAAAAAAAAAGAAAGAGTACGGATATGTAAAACTGGGTATTTTTATCACATTTCTTGAGTTATAGCCTTTGGATTTTATCAAAAATGAAAATCTAACTAATATATCATATGACACGCATATGTTTAACATTTTCATCTTTAACATTCGTTTGTATCATGAGACCGCTCCAAAAATAAATAAATAAAGTAAGAATTTGCAAAATTGACTCTTTTTATCACATTTCGTGATCTATAGCCTTTGGATTTGATCTTGAGATTGCTCAATATCTCCATTGACATGTATATGTTTAACATATTCATCTTTTATATTAATTAGTTTCATCAGACTGCTCAATAAATAGAGAAATAGCAAGAATGTTAAAAAAAGTAGTGTTTTTATCACATTTCGTGAGCATAGACTTAGGATTTTATAAAAAAATGAAAATCTAACTAATATATCATTTGACACGCATATGTTTAACATTTTCATCGTAAGTATTAATTTGTGTCATGAGACCATTCAAAAAATAAAGAAATAGTAAGAATTTCCGAAACAATGTGTTTTTATCACATTTCGTCAGTGATAGCCTCTAGATTTTAGCAAAAAATGTATATCTAACAATTATCTCCATTGTATGTTTCACATTTCATCTTTAATATTTATTTGAATCGTTAGATCGCTCAAAAAATAAACAAATTAATAAATAAATAGGAACAATTTCAAAAACTAAGTGTTTTAATCAGATGACGTGTAGCCTTTGGATTTCATATAAAAAAAGAAATAAAAACTAATATCTCTTTTGACTCGCATATGTTTAACATTTTAATCTTTAATATTCATTTGTATTTTGGGACCACTCGAAAAATATTGAAATAGTAAGAATTTTCAAAACTGAGAGTTTTTCTCACATTTCGTGAGTTGTAGTCTTTGGATTTTATCAAAAAATGAAAATCTTACTAAGATATCCTTTCACACGCATATGTTTAACATTTTCATCATTAATAATAATATGTGTCGTGAGACCGTTCAAAAAAAAATAGTACGGATATGCAAAATTGGTTGTTTTATCACATTTCTTGAGCTATAGCCTTTGGATATTATCAAAAAATGAAAATCTAACAAATATATCCTATGGCACGCATATGTTTAACATTTTCATCTTTAATATTCGTTTGTATCATGAGACTGCTCCAAAAATAAATAAAAATTAAGAATTTGCAAAACTGAGTTTTTTTTATCACATTTCGTGATCTATAGACTTTGGATTTGATCATGAGATTGCTCAATATCTCCGTTGACACGTATATGTTTATCATATTCATCTTTTATATTCATTTGTTTCATGAGACTGCTCAATATATATAGAAATAGCAAGAATGTCAAAAACTGAGTGTTTTTATCACATTTCGTGAGCTATAGTCTTTGGATTTTATAAAAAAATGAAAATCTAACTAATATATCATTTGACATGCATATGTTTAACATTTTTTCGTTAGTATTAATTTGTGTCGTGAGACCATTCAAAAAATAAAGAAATAGTAAGAATTTGAAAAACATGGTGTTTTTATGACATTTCTTCAGCGATAGCCTTTAAATTTTAGCAAAAAATTGTATATCTGACAAATATCTCCGTTGTATGTTTCACATTTTCATCTTTAATATTTATTTGAATCATTAGATCGTTCAAAAAAATTAAATAGGAATAATTTCAAAAAACTACGTGTTTTAATCACATGACGTGAGCTAGCCTTTAGATTTCATATGAAAAATGAAATTCTAACTAATATCTCCATTGACTCGCATATGTTTAACATTTTTATCTTTAATATTCATTTGAATTTTGGGACCGCTCGAAAAATATTGAAATAGTAAGAATTTGCAAAATTGAGAGTTTTCTCACATTTCGTGAGTTGTAGTCTTTGGATTTTATCAAAAAAAATGAAAATCTTACTAAGACTGCTCAATAAATATAGAAATAGCAAGAATGTCAAAAACTAAGTGTTTTTATCACATTTCGTGAGATATAGTCTTTGGATTTTATCAAAAAAATGAAAATCTAACTAATATCTCTGATAACATGCATATGTTTAACATTTTTTTCTTTAATATTCATTTGTTTCATGAGAGTGCTTTAAAATTAAAAAAATTGTAAGAATTTCCAAAACTTAGTCTTTTTCTCATATTTCGAGAAGTGTATGGCCTCTGGATTTTTAAAAAAATGAAAATCTAACAAGTATCTTTGTTCACACGCAAATTTTTCACATTTCCATCTTTAAAATTTATTTGTTTTATGAGACCGCTCCAAATATAAACAAATAGTAACTATTTGTGAAACTGGGTGGTTTTACCACAAATCGTTTGGCTTTGGATTTTATCAAAAAAATAAAATCTAACTAATATATGATTTGACACGCATATGTTTAACATTTTTATCATTAATATTAATTTGTGTCTAAGACCGTTCAAAAAATAAAGAAATAGTAAGAATTTGCAAAACATGGAATTTTTATCACATTTCGTCGGTGATTGCCTTTAGATTTTATCAAAAAAATGAATATCTAACGAATATCTCCGTTGACAAGCATATGTTTCACATTTTACTCTTTAATATTTATTTGAATTATTAGACCGTTCAAAAAATAAATAAATATGAAGAATTTCAAAAACTAAGTGATTTAATTAGTGAATTATAGCCTTTGGATTTTATCAAAAAATAAAAATGTAACTAATATATCATTTGACACGCATATGTTTAACAATTTCATCATTAATATTAATTTGTCATGAGACCGTTGAAAAAATAAAGAAATAGTAAGAATTTGCAAAACTGAGTGTTTTTATCACATTCGTGAGCCATAGCTTTTGGATTTTATCAAAAAAATGAAATCTTACTTATATATCCTTTGACACGCATATGTTTAACATTTTCATCATTAATAATAATGTCTCATGAGACCGTTCAAAAAACAAAGAAATAGTATGAATATGCAAAACTGAGTATTTTTATCACATTTCGTGAGCCACGGCCTTTAGATTTTATAAAAAATTGAAAATCTAACTAATATATCTTTTGTCGAGCATATGTTTCACATTTTAATCATTCGTATTCATTTGAATCATGAGACCGCTTAAAAAATAAATAAATCGATAAATAAGTAGGAAGAATTTAAGAAACTAAGTATTTTGGATTTCATATAAAAATGAAAATCTAACTATTATCTATGTTGACATGCATATTTTTAACATTTCCATCTTGTATCTTGGGACCTCTCGATAAATAAAGAAATAATAAAAAATTGCAAAACTGAGTTTTTTTCTCACATTTCGTGAGTCTTAGACATTGGAATATTTCAAAAAAATTAAAATCTAACTAATTTTTCAATTGACAAGCATATGTTTCAAAGTTTCATCTTTAATATTCATTTTAATCATGAGACCGCTTTAAAAAAGAAAGAATTTCAAAAACTAAATGTTTTAATCACATGGTGTTAGCTGTAGCCTTTGGATATCATATAAAAATGAAAATCTAACTAATTTCTCCATTGACACGCATTTGTTTAACATTTTCATCTTTAATATTCGTTTGTATCATGAGACCGCTCGAAAAATAAGGAAATAGTAAGAATTTGCAAAACTGAATGTTTTTGTCACATTTTGTGATCTATAGCATTTGGATATGTCATGAGATTGCTCAATATCTCCGTTGACACGTATATGTTTAACATTTTCGTCTTTAATATTCATTTGTTTCCTGAGACTGCTCAATAAATATAGAAATAGCAAGAATGTTAAAAATTGAGTGTTTTTATCACATTTCGTGAGATATAACTTTGGATTTTATCAAAAAAATGAAAATCTAACAAGTATCTCCGTTCACTTGCATATGTTTAACATTTTCTTCTTTAATATTCATTTCTTTTATGAGACCACTCAAAATATAAACCAATAATTACTATTTGCGAAACTGAATGGTTTTATCTCATTTCGTTTGGCTTTGGATTTTATCAAAAAATAAAAATTTAACTAATATATCATTCGACACGCATATGTATAACATTTTCATAATTAATATTAATTTGGGTTATGAGATCACTCAAAACATAAAGAAATGGTAAGAATTTGCAAAACTAAGTATTTTTATCACATTTCGTCAGCAATAGCATTTAGATTTTATCAAAAAAATAAAAATCTAACAAATATCTCCGTTGACAAACTTATGTTTCACATTTTCATCTTTAATATTCATTTGAATCATGAGATCACTCAATAAATTAATTAATTAATTAATTAATAAGGACAATTTCAAAAACTAAGTGTTTTAATCACATGACGAGAGCTATAGCCTTTGGATTCCATATAAAAAATGAAAATCTAACTAATATATCCTTTGACATGCATATGTTTAACATTTTTATCAATAATATTAATTTGTGTCGTGAGACCGCTCAAAAAATTAAAGAAATAAAAAAATTTGCAAAACTGAGTAATTTTATCACATTTCTTGAGCTATAGCATTTGTATTTTATCAAAAAAATTAATATCTAACTAATATCTTTGTTGACAAGCATATGTTTCACATTGTAATTTTTAATTTTCATTTGAATCATGAGACCGCTCAAAAAAATATGAAATTTTTCAAAAACTAAGTGTTTTAATTACATTTGTGAGTTACAAACTTTAGATTTCATATAAAAATGAAAATCTAACTAATATCTCCGTTGACACGCAAATGTTTAACATTTCCATCTTTAATATTCATTTGTATCTTGAGACCGCTAGAAAAATAAAGAAATAGTAAGAATTTGCTAAACTGAATGTTTTTCTCACATGTTGTGAGTTGTAGCCTACTGATTTTATCAAAAAAATGAAAATCTTACTAATTGACACGCATATGTCTAACATTTTCATCATTAATATTAATTTGTGTCATGAGACCGCTCAAAAAATAAAAAAATAGTAAGAATTTGCAAAACTAGATGTTTTTATCACATTTCTTGAGCTCTAGGCTTTGGATTTTTTAATAAAAATGAAAATCTAACTAATATCTTTGATGACAAGCATATGTTTCACATTGTGCTTTTTAATATCCATATGAATCATGAGACCGCTCAAATAATAAATAAATAAATAAATATGAAGAATTTCAAAAACTAAGTGTTTTAATCACATTAGTGAGTTATAGTCTTTGGATTTTTTTTAAAATGAAAATCTAACTAATATATCATTTGACAAGCATACGTTTAACATTTTCATCATTAATATTAATTTGTGTCACGAGACCGTTGAAAAACTAAAAAAAAGTATGAATTGGCAAAACTAGGTGTTTTTATCACATTTCGTGAGCCATATCCTTTGGATTTTATCAAAAAATGGAAATCTAACTAATATATCCTTTCACACGCATATGTTTAATATTTTCATCATTAATAATAATGTGTCATGAGACCGTTCAAAAAAATAAAGCAATAGTAAGAATATGCAAAACTGGGTGTTTTATCACATTTCGTGCCACAACATTTTGATTTTATCAAAAAAAAAAATGAAAATATAGCTAATATATCTTTTGACAAGCATATGTTTCACATTTTCATTTTTCATATTCATTTGAATCACGAGACCGCTCAAAAAATAAATAAATCAATAAATAAATAGGAACAATTTCAAAAACTAAGTGTTTTAATCACGTGACGTGAGCCATAGGCTTTGGATTTCATAAAAAAATGAAAATCTAAGTAATATCTCCATTGACATGCATATGTTTAACATTTTCATATTTAAAATTCATTTGTATCTTGAGACCACTCGAAAAATAAAGAAATAATATGTATTTGCAAAACTGAGTGTTTTTCTCACATTTCATGAGTTGTAGCCTTTAGATTTTATCAAAAGAATGAAAATCTAACTAGTATCTTCGTTGACATGCATATGTTTAACATTTTCTTTCTTTAATATTCATTTTTTTCATGAGAGTACTTAAAATAAAGAAATAGTAAGAATTTGCAAAAGTTAGTATTTTTTTCATATTTCGTGAGATATAGCCTTTAGATTTTAAAAAAAATGAAAATCTTACTAGTATCTCCATTGATAGACATATTTTTAACATTTCTGTCTTTAATATTTATTTGTTTCCTGAGACCTCTAAAAAAATATAAAAAATGGTAGGAATTTCAAAAACTAAGTATTTTAATCACATGTCGTGAGCTATATAGCCTTTGGATTTCATATAAAATATAAAAAACTAACTAATATCTTGGTTGACACACATATGTCTAATTGCATACAAAGAAAGTTAATGACAAGAGGAACATGAATCCAACCTTATATCAAAGAAATGTGAGATTACAACCTTCATCCACCTTCCTCTACTTACAGCCAAATTGGGTAAAAACTAACATACTCTAATGGTGGAAGTGGAGAAGTAGATGAAAGGAATAAGAAATCATGTTATTTATAGAAGAAAGTGTGGTGTAGATTATTCTGGGAGCAATCCAACGGCTAAAATTGATTTCTGTAGTTCTAGTGCACCTAATTCAGCAATTCCAGACCTCTCAAAAAATAAAGAAATTGTAAGAATTTGCAAATTTGAGTGTTTTTATCACATTTTGTGAGTTATAACTTTCGATTTTATCAAAAAAATAATGAAAATCTAACTAATATATCCTTTGACACGCATATGTTTAACATTTTCATCATGAATATTAATTTGCGTCATGATACCGCTCAAAAAATAAAGAAATAGCAAGAAAGTTAAAAATTGTGTGTTTTTATCATTTTTTGTGAGCCTTTCGATATTAATTTGTGTGACCTTTCGATTTTATCAAAAAATGAAAATATAACTAATATATCTTACTACACGCATATGCTTAACATTTTCATCTTTAATATTCATTTGTTTTGTGAGACCGCTCAGAAAATTATGAAATAGTAAGAATTTCCAAACCTGATTGTTTTATCACATTTCGTATGTTATAACTTTTGGTTTTTAAAAAAATGATAATCCAACTCATATCTCTGTAGACACGTATATGTTTTTCAATTTCATCTTTTAATATTCATTAGTATCATTAGACCGCTCAAAAAGTAAAGAAAATTTGAGTATTTACAAAACTGAGTATTTTTATTAAATTTCGTGAGTTATTGTTATTGGATTTTATTAGAAATTGAAAATCTAAGTAATATCTCCGTTGGCACGCATATGTTTAATATTTTTATCTTTTAATATTTATTTGTCATGTTCTATTCAGAAATAATGAAATAGTAAGGATTTGCAAAACTTGGTGTTTTATAGTATTTCATAACCTATAGTCTTTGGATATTACCGAAAAAATGAAAATCTAACTAATATCTCCGTTGAGACGCATGTGTTTAATATTTTAATATTCGTTTGTATCATGAGATTGCTCTAAAAGTAAGGAAATTTTAAAGATTTGCAAATTTTAAAGACCACTCAAAATATAAAGAAATAGTAACTATTTGCAAAACTGAGTAGTTTTGTCACATTTCACGTGCCTTTGGATTTTATCAACGAAAATCTAACAAATATCTTCGTTGGCACGCATATGTTTAAGGTTTTCTTCTATTAAATTTTATTTGTATGATTAGACCTCTCAATAATTAAATAAATAGTAAGAATTTACAAAACTGAGTGGTTTTTTCATATTTCATGTGGTATAGCATTTGGATTTTATCAAAAAAATGAAAATCTAACTAATTTCTCCGTTAACAAGCATATGTTTAACATTTTCATGTTTAATATCCATTTGTATCACGAGACCGCTCAAAAAATAAAGAAATTGTAAAAAATTTGCAAAACTAAGTGTTTTTATCACATTTCGTGATTTATACCCTTTGGATTTAATCAAAAAAATGAAAATCAAGTAATATCTCCGTTGACACGTATATGTGTAACATTCAAATCTTTAATATTCCTTTTTTATCATGAGACCGCCCAAAAAATAAATAAATAATGGTAGGAATTTCAAAAACTAAGTATTTTAATCACATGTTGTGAGCTATATAGCCTTTGGATTTCATTTAAAATATAAAAATCCAACTAATATTTTCGTTGACATGCATATGTTTAACATTTTCATCTTTAATATTCATTTATTTCATGAGACTGCTCAAAAAATAAAAAATAGCAAAAATGTCAAAAACTAAGTGTTTTAATCACATTTCGTGATCATAACCTTCGCATTTTATCAAAAAAATGAAAATCCAACTAATATCTCTGTTGACACGCATATGTTTAACAATTGCATATTTAATATTCATTTGTTTCATGGGACAACTCAAAAAAATAAAGAAATAGCAACAATGTCAAAAACTGACTGTTTTAATCCCATTTCGTGAGCTATAACGTTTGGATTTTATCCAAAAAAATGAAAATCTAACTAGTATCTCCGTTGACATTCATATGTTTAACAATTTCTTCTTTAATATTCATTTGTTTCATCAGACTGCTTAAAAACAAAGAAATAGTAAGAATTTGCAAAACTTAATTTTTTTCATATTTCGTAAAGCCTTTGGATTTTTTCAAAAATAAAAATCTAACTAGTATCTCCATTGACACACACATTTTTAACATTTCCATCTTTCATATTTATTTGTTTCGTGAGACAACTCAAAATATAAAGAAATAGTAACTATTTGTATAACTGAGTGGTTTTATCACATTTCGTGTGGCTTTGGATTTTATAAAAAAATAAAAATCTAACTAATATATCATTTGACACGCATATGTTTAAGGTTTTCTTTTTTAATTTTTCATTTATATCATTTGACAACTCGATAATTTAAGAAATAGTAAGAATTTGCAAAACTGGGTATTTTTATCGAATTTCGTCAGATATATGGCCTTTGAATTTTATCAAAAATTGAAAAATATAACAAATATCTTCGTTTATACACATATGTTTAAATTTTTCATCTTGCAATACTCATTTGTATCGTGAGACCACTCAAAACATAAAGAAATTGTAAGGATTTGCAAAACTGAGTGTTTTTATCAAATTTCGTGAGCTATAGCCACTGGATTTTATCAAAAAAATGAATATCCAACTTATATCTCTATAGACACGTGTATGTATAACAATTTTATCTTTTAATATTCATTTGTATCTTTAGACCGCTCTAAAAATAAGGAAATTTTAAAGATTTGCAAAACTTAGTGTTTTTACCAACTTTCTTGAGATATAGCCTTTGGATTTAATCAAAAAAATGAATACCTCACTAATATCTCCGTTGACACGCATATGTTTGACATTTTCATCTTTTAATATTCATTTGTATGATGAGGCCTCTCAAAAATTAAAGAAATTGTAAGAATTTGCAAATAGAGTGCTTTAACGCATTTTCTGACCTATATACTTTGAATTTTATCAAAAAATAAAAATCTAACTAATATTTCCATTCACAAGCATATGCTTAATATTTTCATGATTTAATTTTCATTTGCATCATGAAAAATATAGAAATAGCAAGAATGTCAAAAACTGAGTGTTTTTATCGCATTTCGTGACCTATATACTTCAGATTTTATCAAAAAAAAATCTAACTAATATCTCCGTTCACACACATATATTTAATATTTTCATCTTTTAATTTTCATTTGCATCATGAAACCACTTAGAAGTAATGAAATAGTAAGAATTTTAACAATAGGGTTTTTTAACAAATTTCTTGACCTATATATCCTTTGGATTTTATCAAAAAATGAAAATATAACGAATATCTCCATTGACACGCATATGTTTATAATTTTAATCTTACTCATTTGTATCGTGAGACCGCTCAAAAAATAAAGAACTTGTAAAGATTTGGAAAATTGTGTTTTTATCGAATTTTTCGAGTCATAGCCTTTCGATTTTATCAAAAAAATGAAAATCAATCTAATATCTCCATTGACACGCATATGTTTAACATTTTCATCTTTAATATTCATTTGTTTCATGAGACTGTTCAATAAATGTAGAAATAGCAAGAATGTAAAAAACGGAGTGTTTTTTCCCACATTTCGTGAGTTATAGTCTTTCGATTTTATCAAAAATATGAAAATCTAACTAGTATCTCCGTTGTCATGCGTATGTTTTGAAGGGAATGTGTTCTAAAAGTTTTACTTTTAAATGTCAATTATTATGAATTGAATGAGAAATTATTTTATTCCTTGTTTATGTTATTCGTCTTTTGGAAGTGTTAAGGAAGAAGCTATTGGTCCTTAACCGTAGAGCTCTAAAAGATATTGGTTTACATAAAATAAAAGATATTCACAATCATGTTAATTAACATGGGACATTAATTACCGAGTTAAGATTATCGTGTTGGTCATAGATCATTGTAGCTCTACAAGTGAGTGACAACACTGGTACGCAAAAGAGGAAAATATTACTTCTGTATACTGAATAGACCTAATAAGTAAAATATTATAGAAATGTGTTTCTGTGTCATTAATATTTTACTGTGTTCTTTGTCATTTGATATGAGACTTATATCCGATCACTTAAGAAATACTTGATTAGGCTAGTGTCTTGAGTTATCGATAAATGTAAAGGCATTGGTTGGTTAAGTATGGCTTTTGTTGGAGAAGATAGTTAGTCAAAAGATTATCATTGCCCCTCTTAATTGAGTGATGATATTAGTGGGCCCCTTGATAAAACAAAGTTATAATGTGCACAATGTGATTTGAGTTAAGTCACATATTTATAACTAGCTTAAAGAGATCAAGAAATGAATACTAACACAAAGATGACACAATCCTACTTTGTATGTATTCTTAATATCATGAGGCAAGGGACGGACACAAGTGGTGCACTCCATCACTAAATGGATTGGGTTTTGGTTCGAGTGGAATTAAGATATCTAACCAATTGGGAGCTATAATGTGTAGCTAGATACCGCTTATAGCTTGTGATATTAAGCTCTTAATATCACTGTCAACTTAGTCTAGATCCTCCCATAGGTCACACCGCAAAAACCGAGAAACAAGAAGCTTGATTTTAGTTCATATGATGTGTCAGGTTTCTTATAGAAAATATGACACATGTGATGAACAAGTAAAAACAATTATGTTGTATATAACATAATTAGAATCATGATAAATTCATATGAGATGTATATATTATGGGGTGCAATAATTTATTATTGCATAAGTTGTGAGTTTGCTAAAACCCCCAAAAGTTCAAATTTTGTTGGAAATAAATCCAAAATTTGAAAATGCTAAATCGGGTAAAAGTTCGGTAATCCGTTATGGTTCGGTCGACCAAAGGATCTGTGGATCGGTCAACCGAACGTGGAACGGATAGTCATAGTTGATTGACCGAACTTGACCAAAGTGTCTGGAACTCTGGTACGGTGTACCGAACCAGAAACGGTCGACCGAACAATGTCCAGTTTCGATATTTTCGGTTAACCGAATGGCACTCGGTCTTAGACGAGAATTCGTCCGATCGGTTGAGGAGAATTTTTCTCCTTAAGAATCGGTCATCCGTCCAATACTCGGTAAAACAATCGTGACATATTCGGTTAACCGAGTGTAACTAGGTAAACCAAACTGCGATCGATTTTCTGCCTTTGATAATTAAGAGATTAATTTGATCAATTGTTGGATTAGCTCCAAACTTGGTCAAACGTTTTGTGGATGCATGTAATGCATTATGGAATTAGTTTGTGAGAGAAAATGTCAAGAAAATGTGGCTTAAGAATAGCCACGATTGAGAGTAAGATTGGAGCCTATAAATAGGTCTTTATTCTTCTTAATTATGTTAGAAGTTTTGCTAAATATTTTCTCTCCTAATTCACCACAAAAAACCACGAAAATTCTCTTAGTTTTCTAAGTCTTTGGAAGGAGAAATCTCAGAGATTAAGGAAGGGGTTTGTAGCTAGATTCTAAGCTACTTTGGAGATTGATTGGCTAGCTCCTTTCTCTCCAACCTTGTTTAGGGTTTCGGTGAACACTCGGAGGCATCCGGCGCAACGGGAAGCGACGATCGTCTTCCTCAGCATCTCCGGATCATCAAGACGTTTTAGAGAACTTCTAGGTATGAATTTCGGAGTCCCTTGTGTTTGTTTTAATAAGTTTTTGAAACTAGTTATTAAAACAAACTGATACATGCATGAAATAAATCGTAGAAAATTGTAATTGATCCTTATTATACATAAAAATTTCGAAAAATATATATGTATAATTAAACATGAAATTCTACATGTTTAACATTTTTTTCTTTAATATATATTTATATCATGAGACTGTTCAAAAACTTAAGAAATAGTAAGAATTTTCAAACCTGGATGTTTTTATAACATTTCGTGAGTTATAACCATTAGAGTTTTTTCAAAAAAAATGAAAATCCAACTGATACCACCGTAAACAAGTATATGTTTAACAATTTCTTCTTTTAATATTCATTAGTATCATGAGACTGCTCAAGAAGTAAAGAAATTTAAGGATTTGCAAAACAGAGTGTTTTTATCAAATTTGAATAGTCTTCGGATTTTATTAAAAAAGAAAATTCTAGCTAATATCTCCGTTGACACGCATATGTTTAATATTTTCATCTTTTAATATTCATTTGTTTCATATATGTGACCGCTCTAAAGTTAAGGAAATTTTAAAGATTTGCAAAACCAAGTGTTTTTACCAAATTCTGTGAGCTATAGTCTTTGGATATTACTGAAAAAATAAAAATATCACTAATATCTCCATTGACATGCATATGTTTAACATTTTCATCTTTTAATATTCATTTGTATTTTGAGACCTCTCAAAATTAAAGAAATTGTAAGAATTTGCAAACAGAGTGTTTTTTTTTGCATTTCGTGACCTATATACTTTGGATTTTACCAAAAAATTGAAAATCTAACTAATATCTCCGTTACCACGCTTATTCATTTGTTTCATGAGACCGCTCAACAAGCATAGAAATTGTAAGATTTGCAAATCTGAATGTTTTTATCAAATTTAGTGATTTATAGTTTTTGGATTTTATCAAAAAATGAAAATCTAACTAATATATTTTTTGACACGTATATGTTTAAGGTTTTCAATTTTTAATATTCATTTGTATTGGGAGATAATTCATAAAATAAAGAAATAGTAATGATTTACAAAAATGGATAATTTTACTGAATTGCTATTCGTCGCCGTAAAACTACTTAAATCACCCGTAAGATTACCATTTTGCCCCTCTACCCTTTCTACTAATATAACTCCTCATTTCACTCTTTTAACACAACTTTCTCTTCATATCACACTTTTATTCACCAAATAGAATGTCTCGGAGGTCAGGGAAAGAGCCAGCGGACACCCCGAACTACTCACATCTGGTAAATTACCTTGTTTATTTCAATTAATTTTAAAAAAACATTTTTGGGTCGGGCGTCCGTGGGAACCACCCGACCCAACGAGAGGGTGGCCGCCGGAAACGCCTCCACCTTGGAGCGGTGGCAGCCTGACACCAACACTTTTCACTTGCCGTTCGGAGAGATGACGATCATGTTGCATGACGTCTTTCAGATTCTGCACATACCCGTTGAGGGTCCCATGGTCAGTGCACAGGCGCCGACATCTGAGCTGAAGTTATATGTATCTGAGTTGCTGGGTGTCACACTTGAGGGCCTTGGGCGGGATAGCTCATTTTGGAGTGGCGGTGGTGTTAGTATCAACGTTGTGGACGAGTGTTGCAGACGGGGGCGACCACCACGAACTGAGGATACGCAGATGACTGCTTATCTGTTCTTACTGCTAGGCTGCGTATTGTTTGTCGACAAGAGCGGTTCCAGACTGAGACCATGCGACTTATTGGAGGCGAGGGACCCAGAGACCATTGGTCAGTACTCATGGGGGTCGGCGACGTTGGCATATCTGTATTGCCAGCTGGGCATATCTAGTCTTGCTGATTGTGGTCAGATTACGGGTTGTCTTACACTGCTGCAGACTTGGATATCTGAGTATTTCCCTGCTTTCCGCCCACATCGTGAGCGGAAGATTGTTGAGCGTGGCCATCCTCGTTCGCGTATGTGGGCTGTCCGGGCGGAGGATAAGAGCGAGAGTCGACTTCTTTCTATTCGTAGACGGCTAGATCAGATGACTGCATCGCAGGTATATAATGTATATATCATTCACGTTTATTTAAATTTAACTTTATTATTATTAACGTATAAACGTTTAGGTGGAGTGATTAACGTATGGTCCCGAGCCTGCTGTAGCTGTGCCGAGGACTACATTTGTCGGTGTTATTCGTTATAGGGATATCACAGAGCCTTATTTACCTGACCGCGTGTTACGTCAGTTAGGTTACATTCAGGTGATCCCGGTTGACATCCCGACGCCCGAGCATGCAGTACGGTCGGCGACTGCGACGATGTACGACGTCAGGCACAACGTTTCGTCTGCGGAATCGGTTTGGAGGACATTTCCGAGAGTAGGACGACTACACCTGGGCGATCTGAGTCGTAGCCGCGACCCCTCCACTTGTGCTCCAGATTATTTGCAGTGGTTCGGTAGGTGCTCACATCCACTACTCGTACGCGGTATCATTCCGAGACCGGAGAGAGCACTGGATAGGACATGTGCCGATGTGGTAAGTTTATTTAATTTTATTTTTAATTATAAAGTATATTTTGTTATTGTACGCTAATTTTTATTTTACATACAGTGGATGAGTAGGGCGATACGGTGTACGCAGCCGTTCTTGCGAGAGAGAGACATCATGCCGACTGAGGAGACGAGACTTGCATGTACAGATTGGGATCGCCTGATCGAGGATTGGAACAACCAGTTGGGCATTTCGGACCATGATTCAGATGCTGAACTGTAGTTGTCTTGCTTTTACTTTCGTTTTGTTACACTGTTACTATATTTGTTGGTATTTGGTTATGTTTATTTGTGTACTCTTATTATTTATTTCTTACGAACATATCTTCTACGTATTTCTTGGACTATCATATTTTTAATATTTATTCGTCATGAAAATATCTTCAACTTATTTCTTTAGATATCAAATAATATTTAAATTTAAAATACTGTAAAAGAACAACACGATATAAGTAGAAATACACGATATATTATACATTACAAAACATTACAAATTACAATCAAAATGTACCACGTAACCGGTTTCAATACTCCATCCTACTTTGGTACTGATCCTCCCATCCAACAACACTCTCATCTCGCATTTGATACCATAAAGTCGCTATAGGAGGTACTGGGAAATCATCAAGTAATTCCAAACGAATAAAATGTTTGTAACTCCCTAAATGAGCAATGACCAACTCTCTGACATGCCTCGCCATGGCAGACGTACACTCCCAAGGTAGAACAGTAAGACACGGGAACAACGAACCATCCGTTCCCACTGCGAAATACATGACCGCACACTTGTAAAAATTAGCAATAGGAAACAAGTCGGACCAAACCTCCATATAATGATACTCGCCACAAACTCCCCCACCCCAATCAATTCGTTGACGAGCTTCTCTCACATTGCCGAAATAGACACTCTCATATATAGGATGTGCACCTATCTCATTAGAAATCGCACGACGGACGTACGACCAGTTCTCCTGACCACCATGAAAGACATCGGCAACACATCGAAATCCACAGTTGCCATCAGCACGTACGTCATTCCACCTATCCAGAAATGGTAAAATGATTCCTGGCAGTCTATCATTATATGGGAAGTTGTCCACGTCAACCTGTCCGGACACTGTAAGATAAGTAAATAACAATTCATTAAAACAACACAATTAGGAGATAATATATAATATATTCAACCCCATTTAGATTACTGATATATATTAAATTAAATAACATAACAACAAAGATATCAACATACCAAAAGATCCTGTGCCCGTATTCACGGACGATCGAGACGAATTAGACCGACGACCCCTGCTCCCACTACTGCCAGACCGACCACGCCCTCGCTCAGCATACTCGAAGGCACTCGGGTCCCGACGTGTCGACTTTCCCCTAGGTCGACCTCGTAACTAGCAGGGGGAAAGAACATTCAACTAGTTATTTCACTCAATTGGTCAGTGTATCGGTACGCGACCGCCTAGGCGGTAGGCCATCGCCCCTCGCGGTGGTCGCCTGGGCGACCACCGCTTTTCGCCCAGCAGAGCTGGGCGAAATAGGCGATCGCCTAGGCGAGAGCCATTGGAGGCTCTCCAATGTCTCTCAACTTTTTGAATTTTTTATTAATTTTTTTCCAAAAATTACAACTTTGCCACTACCCCCAAATCCTATATAAACCCCTCCAAACCTCTTCATTTTTCACACATCTCTCATTCTCTTCTTCTTCATAATTCTATTCTCATCATCAAGTTTCCTAATCACCAAGTTTTTACGATCAAGTCTCTGATCTGGTGCTTAGTTTTGAAGTTGGAAAGTAAAGTCTCCGATCCGGTTCTTCATTCTTCAACCGCCAAAATCAAGTGCACTCTTTCTAACTTCTCTTTAGAATTAAATTAATTAGTATTTTATTTTCATATTAGTCTAGTTTTAAGATATGACTTACGTACCCGACACTAGTCTCCCTATGCATCACGAGAGTTACGATGACCCAAGACCTACCCGTACAAATGACCCCGGTTGGAATATTGTCCATTACATTAGTGCTAATGATAAAAACTGCATTGTCTGTGAGTTATGTAGTAAGGAAACTAGAGGTGGTATAGTCCGTCACAAACAACATCTTGCACACACACCCGGTAGCAATGCTAGACCTTGTGATAAAGTTCTTGACTCTATTAAACAAGACATAACTGCATACATGATTAGAAACAGTAGGACATTACAAAACGAAAAATGTATGTCTTGATGATTACGTAGACCGAGAAAACATAGAATTTGATCTAGAAACCGGGTCGGGTTCTGGTTCTGCTCCGACCCCAACCTCCCGTTTTCGCCTGTTCGTGGTCGAAAGAGACAAAAACAACGTTTGTGGGCACCATTTTGCGGACGTGAGAAGGACGTGGTTTCCGGCCCCCAACAAACAACCATCGAAAGAACCTTTAGAAAAGAAAATAGGAAAACAATTAATCAAAAATGGTCTAGGCTTTTCTATAGATGTGGTATATCATTCAACAATGTAAGGACGCCTGAGTGGAAGGAAGCAATATCCGCCACTTGTACTTACGGACCCGGACTTAAACCCATGACGTATCATGAAGTTAGTGACTCGTGCCTTAAACAGGAAATTGACTACACTAGAGGTATACTAGAGTCGTACAGACAAGATTGGGCAACATACGGGTGCACGTTGATGATAGATGGCTGGACTGATAGGTCTGGTAGGAATAATCAATTTTCTAGTAAATTGTCCGACAGGTACCATGTTCATGAGGTCTGTAGATGCTTCCGGTCACTCCCACACCGCAGACTACCTGTACAAGCTGATGGATAAGGTAGTTGGCAAGATTCGCGAAGAACACGTTGTTCAGGTGGTCACTGACAACGCCGCCGCGTACGTACTTGCCGGTAGGATGTTGCAGCAAAAACGAAGGAGATTGTTTTGGACTCCCTGTGCAGCGCATTGCATCGATCTCATCTTGGAGGATATAGGCAAGCTGTTTTTGAAGACTATTTCTTTAGCTCGTAAGATCATCAAACATTTCAACAGCTTTGCCATGTTGTTGAAGAGGATGTGAATTGCCATTGAAGGGAACCTGCTACGTCATGCTGTCACGAGATTTGCCACCGCCTTTCTGAGTTTTCAAAGGTTGTTTCTGAAGAAAGACAAACTCCGAGCCTTTGTTGTTTCCCCGGAGTACAACGATCCTAATGCAAGTTGGATAAAGAACAAGAAAAAGAAGGAGATCTCTACTGAAGTTGCCGAGACCATTCTACAAAGTGGTTTCTACACCAACATCGTAAAGGCACTGAAGGCCTCACAACCTATGGTCCAGGTTCTTAGACTTGTTGACGGTGATGAGAAACCACCGATGGGATATCTGTGTGACGTATTGGAGAAAGCCAAAGAACAAATCATGAGGAACTTTGACGGAAACCCGAGGTTGTACAAGCAAGTCATCGACCTCATCGACACCAGGTGGGGTCCAGGGAAGATGATGTCCTCACCACTACACTCAGCTGGTTTCTTAGTCAACCCTGGTACCTTCTTCTCCGTCCCGCCTCAGGGTCGAAATGTAGCTTTCAATGAGCATATGCCTGGATTCATGGATGTCGTAGAGCGGCTCATTCCCACTCCTGCAGAACAAGACAAAATTTGTGGTCTACTTGATCGTTACAAGAACTCCCTCGGAATATTCTCGAGGGATATGGTCGTCAGACAAAGGTCGGAAAGAAGACCTATAGATTGATGGCAATCGTATGGCGCAGACATGGGAGAGACCACATTACAGAGGTTGGCCCTGAGGGTGTTTGAAGGGAATGTGTTCTAAAAGTTTTACTTTTAAATGTCAATTATTATGAATTGAATGAGAAATCATTTTGTTCCTTGTTTATGTTATTCGTCTTTTAAAAGTGTTAAGGAAGAGGCTCTTGGTCCTTAACCGTAGAGCTCTAAAAGATATTAGTTTACATAAAACAAAAGATATTCGCAATCATGGTAATTAACATGGGACATTAATTACCGAGTTAAGATTGTCGTGTTGGTCATAGATCATTGTAGCTCTACAAGTGAGTGACGACACGGGTATGCAAAAGAGGAAAATATTACTTTTGTATACTGAATAGACCTAATAAGTAAAATATTATAGAAATGTGTTTCTGTGTCATTAATGTTTTACTGTGTCTTTGGTCCTTTGATATGAGACTTATATCCGATCACTTAAGAATTGCTTAATTAGACTAGTGTCTTAAGCTATCGATGAGTGTAGTGTAAAGGCATTAGTTGGTTAAGTATGACTTTCGTTGGAGAAGATAGTTAGTCAAAAGATTATCATTGCCCCTCTTAATTGAGTGATCATATTAGTGGGCCCCTTGATAAAGCAAAGTTATAATGTGCACAATGTGATTTGAGTTAAGTCACATATTTATAACTAGCTTAAAGAGATCAAGAAATAGATACTAATACAAAGATGATACAATACTACTTTGTGTGTATTCTTAATATCATGAGGCAAGGGACGGACACAAGTGGTGCACTCCATCACTAAATGGATCGGGTTTTGGTTCAAGTGGAATTAAGACATCTTACTAATTGGGAGCTATAATGTGTAGCTAGATACCGCTTATAGCTTATGATATTAAGCTCTTAATATCACTGTCAACTTAGTTTAGATCCTCCCATAGGTCACACCACAAAGCTGGGAAACAAGAAATGGGGATTTTGAGTTCATAAGATGTGTCGGGTTTCATGAAGAAAATATGACACATGGGGTGAACAAGCAAAGTCAAAATTATGTAGTGATTAATAACATAATTAGAATCTAAATTAAATTCATATGTGATGTAAATATTATGGGGTGTAATGATTGATCATTACATAGGATGATATGTTGCATAAGTTGTGAATTTACTACTAATCCTGAAATGTCAAATTTTGTAGGGGTTAAACCAAAATTCGACAAGTCTGCAGAACAGTGCTCAAACGGTCGACCGGTTAGCAGTAAACGGTCGACCGATCGGGCACGGTCGACCGGATATGTCTCGACCGATAACAGGGAATTTTCATCTGTTCGAACGGTCGACCGAATGTACTCAGTCGGTCGGCCGAACATTGCGATGGAATAGTTCCTGTTACGAACGGTCGACCGAGTTTTTGAACGGTCGACCGAAACCTGGTTCGAGCGGTCGACCGAACCTCGAAACGGTCGACCGGTCCAGACGGTTAATGCAGAATTAATTTAAGAATTAATTAGATCATGCATGGAATTGGTCCATAATTGATTTAATTCGTGGCTAAGATTATTTATTATTAAATAATGGATGGTTAGATGGAAGTTTGCATGAAATCATGGGCAAGAGGTTGCACATGAATATGTAATTTCGAGAGAACTTATAAATACAAGTTTATCTCATTACCTCATTAATTAATTCATTATTTTTCTCATGCAAAAACTCTCTCCATAATCCTCCATGAAATTCCCTTAATTCTTAAGATTAGTTTTAGTTTTCAGAGAACTTCTTCTCAAGGGAACTAAAGAGGGGTTAGTAATTAGATTCTAAATCTTATTGGAGATTGAGAGGCTAGCTCTTCTCTCTCCAATCTTGTTTAGAGTTTGGTGAAATCTCGGAGGCATCCGGCGCAGCAACAAGCATCCTCAACGTCTCCGAATCTTCAAGAAGTTTTAGAGAACTTCTAGGTATGAATTTCGGAGTCCCATGTTTGTTTTAATAAAAAATTAAACTAGGTATTGAAACAAACCAATGCATACATGAAATAAATCATAGAAAAATGCTATAGATCCTTATTACGCATAAAATTCCGAATATATATATGTGTAATTAAACTTGAAATCCTACAGTGGTATCAGAGCTTAGGGTTCAATTTTCTTATGATTTAAGGTTGTAAACAAATTTAGTTTAACATCTAGGATTTAAACAATTCGTTTTACCGGTTTTTCGGTCTTTAAATGTTTTGTTGAAATAATTCTTTGTAATAATTCGTTTTGAATGTTTTAAGTAGTTTAAAACATGCCATGTAATTATTAGAATTATGATTTAGACATAAGTCTAACTTGCAATAATTTCTCTTTAAGTATAAACGATTATTTTGTAAGAGAATCAACAAAACCGAAAAACTGCGGTTCGTCTTTCCTTTTAGGAAATTGGATGGACAGCGGTTCAAAATTATTTTTGAACTATGGATGGATGAAAAACGTTTTTAATGGATTTCAAAATGTTTTTCAAAGAATTGTTTGAGATTCTAGATGATTGATAAACTAGATTGCATAGTTTATAACAATATTGCGTGCATGGATGCTCGAGTTGTCTTAGCAGGAATTGTGGGTTTATATGTTCCAAATCAGCAATTATGAATGTATGTAATCATTATTATACAGGGGCTTATGTATGTAAAAGCCAAAATTCTCTCTCTTTCCGTCTTTTAGATAGTTGCATTTGCATATGAGAGGTTTTTACATAGGACTTGCACTAGTCGGTTTTTTATCGAATGTGGGGAGCATGTTTATTTTCTGTAAAATCTACATCTCCGGTGCAAGAGGAAGTCGCAGCAGTAGCGCATCGATCGAGGATCGAAGATCAGGAATCGAGGATCGTAGGGATCATATAAACTCATACGACGTGGATTGTGTGAATGTTTAATTTCTGTTTTTATCTTGCTATGCATGTGATGAATGTGTTGAATATTAGGATGTGTATGATTAATAATATGCATGATAACCTAAAATTCTAAATCACATGTTAAATTGTCTAACAAAAATTAAGAATAAATTTCCTTCTTATTTCATCCACTAGCAGCCATTGATCGAGGGATACTCTGCTCGCCCTTAGCGGGAGATAGCTCCCTCCATCTTTGGGAATAGTGGCAGATATAATGGTTGTCTGTTGTTGTGACACAATTAAATGTATGAGGTGTGTTTCACCCTAGTGAACCCCAAGTATGTTTAGTTGTGAATACAATGGATAAACGTATCTCGTATCAAATGAAAATAAGTTTTCTTAACATCACCTAGAGCCCTCGCTCGGTTTTGGGAAAAAGTTTTTCTTACGAGGATAGGTCGAATTCCCTCATAATTAAAACGACAAGAATCATGAGAGTTTGAGGATCGGTCGACCGTTTCGAGGTTCGGTCGACCGCTCGAACCAGGTTTCGGTCGACCGTTCAAAAACTCGGTCGACCGTTCGTAACAGGAACTATTCCATCGCAATGTTCGGTCGACCGACCGAGTACATTAGGTCGACCGTTCGAACAGATGAAAATTCCCTGTTATCGGTCGAGACATATCCGGTCGACCGTGCCCGATCGGTCGACCGTTTACTGCTAACCGGTCGACCGTTTGAGCACTGTTCTGCAGACTTGTCAAATTTCAGTTTAACCCCTACAAAATTTGACATTTCAGGATTAGTAGTAAATTCACAACTTATGCAACATATCATCCTATGTAATGATCAATCATTACACCCCCATAATATTTACATCACATATGAATTTAATTTAGATTCTAATTATGTTATTAATCACAACATAATTTTGACTTTGCTTGTTCACCCCATGTGTCATATTTTCTTCATGAAACCCGACACATCTTATGAACTCAAAATCCCCATTTCTTGTTTCCCAGTTTTGTGGTGTGACCTATGGGAGGATCATCTTCAAACATATCATCTTGTGACTCTTGTCGTTTTAATAATGAGGGAATACGACCTATGGTCCTAAGAAAAACTTTTTCCCAAAACCGAGCGAGGGCTCCAGGTAATGTTAAGAAAACTTATTTTCATTTGATACGAGATACGTTTGTCCATTGTATTCACAACTAAACATATTTGGGGTTCACTAGGGTGAAACGCACCTCATATATTTAATCGTGATACAACAATAGACAACCATTATATCTCCCACTATTCCCAAAGATGGAGGGAGCTATCTCCCGCTAAGGCATCGCAGAGTATCCCTCGATCAATGGCTGCTAGTGGATGAAATAAGAAGGAATTTTTTCTTAATTTTTGTTGGACAATTTAACATGTGATTTAGAATTTTAGGTTATCATGCATATTATTAATCATACACATCCTAACATTCAACACATTCATCACATGCATAGCAAGATAAAAAAGAAATTAAACATTCACACAATCCACATCGTGTGAGTTTATATGTTCACTTCGATCCTCGATCCTCGATCCCTGATCTTCGATCCTCGATCGATGCGCTACAGCGGCGACTTCCTCTTGCACCGGAGATGTAGATTTTACAGAAAATAAACATGCTCCTCACATTCGAAAAAAGAACGACTAGTGCAAGTCCTATGTAAAAACCTCTCATATGCAAATGCAATTATCTAAAAGACGGAAAGAGAGAATTTTGGCTTTTACATATAAATAAGCCCCTCTATAATAATTATCACATATATTCATAGTCGCTGATTTGGAACATATAAACTCACAATTCCTGCAAAGACAACTCGAGCATCCATGCACACAATATTGCTATAAACTATGCAATCTAGTTTATCAATCATCTAGAATCTCAAACAATTCTTTGAAAAACATTTTGAAATCCATTAAAAACATTTTTCATCCATCCATAGTTCAAAAATAATTCTGAACCGCTGTCCATCCAATTTCCTAAAAGGAAAGACGAACCACAGTTTTTCGGTTTTGTTGATTCTCTTACAAAATAATCGTTTATAAATTATTGCAAGTTAGACTTATGTCTAAATCATAATTCTAATAATTATATGGCATGTTTTAAACTACTTAAAACATTCAAAACGAATTATTACAAAGAATTATTTCAACAAAACATTTAAAGACCGAAAAACCGGTAAAACGAATTGTTTAAATCCTAGATGATAAACTAAATTTGTTTACAGCCTCAAAACATAAGAAAATTGAACCCTAAGCTCTGATATCACTGTAGAATTTCATGTTTAATTACACATATATATTTTTGGAATTTTATGCGTAATAAGGATCTATCACAAATTTCTATGATTTATTTCATGCATGCATTGGTTCGTTTCAATAACTAGTTTTAAAACTTTTATTAAAACAAACATGGGACTCCGAAATTCATACCTAGAAGTTCCCTAAAACTTCTTGAAGATTCGGAGACGTTGAGGATGCTTGTTGCTGTGTCGGATGCCTCCGAGATTTCACCAAACTCTAAACAAGATTGGAGAGAGAAGAGCTAGCCTCTCAATCTCCAATAGGGTTTAGAATCTAATTACTAACCCCTCTTTAGTTCCCTTGAGAAGATGATCTCTTAAAAACTAAAACTAAACTTAAGAATTAAGGGAATTTCGTGGAGAATTATGGAGAGAGTTTTTGCATGAGAAAAACAATGAATTAATTAATGAGGTAATGAGATAAACTTGTATTTATAAGTTCTCTCCAAATTACATATTCATGTGCAACCTCTTGCCCATGATTTCATGCAAACTTCCATCTAACCATCCATTATTTAATAATAAATAATCTTAGCCACGAATTAAATCAATTATGGACTAATTCCATGCATGATCTAATTAATTCCTAAATTAATTCTGCATTAACCGTCTGGACCGGTCGACCGTTTCGAGGTTCGGTCGACCGCTCAAACCAGGTTTCGGTCGACCGTTCAATAACTCGGTCGACCGTTCGTAACAGGAATTATTCCATCGCAATGTTCGGTCGACCGTTCGAACAGATGAAAATTCTTTGTTATCGGTCGAGTCATATCCAGTCGACCGTGCCCGATCGGTCGACCGTTTACTGCTAACCGGTCGACCGTTTGAGCACTGTTCTGCAGACTTGTCAAATTTCAGTTTAACCCCTACAAAATTTGACATTTCGGGATTAGTAGTAAATTCACAACTTATACAACATATCATCCTATGCAATGATCAATCATTACACCCAATAATATTTACATCACATATGAATTTAATTTAGATTCTAATTATGTTATTAATCACAACATAATTTTGACTTTGCTTGTTCACCCCATGTGTCATATTTTCTTCATGAAACCCGACACATCTTATGAACTCAAAATCCCCATTTCTTGTTTCCCAGTTTTGTGGTGTGACCTATGGGAGGATCTAAACTAAGTTGACAGTGATATTAAGAGCTTAATATCACAAGCTATAAGCGATATCTAGCTACACATTATAGCTCCCAATTAGTAAGATGTCTTAATTCCACTTGAACCAAAACCCGATCCATTTAGTGATGGAGTGCACCACTTGTGTCCGTCCCTTGCCTCATGATATTAAGAATACACACAAAGTAGTATTGTGTCATCTTTGTATTAGTATCTATTTCTTGATTTCTTTAAGCTAGTTATAAATATGTGACTTATAGTATCGAATATAAATGTAAATGTTGCAAATAAAAATTTTGCCAATAAATGCAACAATCCAAGATCCCATCAATTGTAATATAGACTAGCTAAGGGCTATCGAATACATTACAATATCAAGGTAAGAAAACATTTTCTAATCACAACCTTTTTTTGAATTTTAGCAACATTAGCATCTTCAAACTCTTGTGACTCTTGTCGTTTTAATAATGAGGGAATACGACCTATGGTCCTAAGAAAAACTTTTTCCCAAAACCGAGCGAGGGCTCCAGGTAATGTTAAGAAAACTTATTTTCATTTGATACGAGATACGTTTGTCCATTGTATTCACAACTAAACATATTTGGGGTTCACTAGGGTGAAACGCACCTCATATATTTAATCGTGATACAACAATAGACAACCATTATATCTCCCACTATTCCCAAAGATGGAGGGAGCTATCTCCCGCTAAGGCATCGCAGAGTATCCCTCGATCAATGGCTGCTAGTGGATGAAATAAGAAGGAATTTTTTCTTAATTTTTGTTGGACAATTTAACATGTGATTTAGAATTTTAGGTTATCATGCATATTATTAATCATACACATCCTAACATTCAACACATTCATCACATGCATAGCAAGATAAAAAAGAAATTAAACATTCACACAATCAACATCGTGTGAGTTTATATGTTCACTTCGATCCTCGATCCTCGATCCCTGATCTTCGATCCTCGATCGATGCGCTACAGCGGCGACTTCCTCTTGCACCGGAGATGTAGATTTTACAGAAAATAAACATGCTCCTCACATTCGAAAAAAGAACGACTAGTGCAAGTCCTATGTAAAAACCTCTCATATGCAAATGCAATTATCTAAAAGACGGAAAGAGAGAATTTTAGCTTTTACATATAAATAAGCCCCTCTATAATAATTATCACATATATTCATAGTCGCTGATTTGGAACATATAAACTCACAATTCCTGCAAAGACAACTCGAGCATCCATGCACGCAATATTGCTATAAACTATGCAATCTAGTTTATCAATCATCTAGAATCTCAAACAATTCTTTGAAAAACATTTTGAAATCCATTAAAAACATTTTTCATCCATCCATAGTTCAAAAATAATTCTGAACCGCTGTCCATCCAATTTCCTAAAAGGAAAGACGAACCACAGTTTTTCGGTTTTGTTGATTCTCTTACAAAATAATCGTTTATAAATTATTGCAAGTTAGACTTATGTCTAAATCATAATTCTAATAATTATATGGCATGTTTTAAACTACTTAAAACATTCAAAACGAATTATTACAAAGAATTATTTCAACAAAACATTTAAAGACCGAAAAACCGGTAAAACGAATTGTTTAAATCCTAGATGATAAACTAAATTTGTTTACAGCCTCAAAACATAAGAAAATTGAACCCTAAGCTCTGATATCACTGTAGAATTTCATGTTTAATTACACATATATATTTTTGGAATTTTATGCGTAATAAGGATCTATCACAAATTTCTATGATTTATTTCATGCATGCATTGGTTCGTTTCAATAACTAGTTTTAAAACTTTTATTAAAACAAACATGGGACTCCGAAATTCATACCTAGAAGTTCCCTAAAACTTCTTGAAGATTCGGAGACGTTGAGGATGCTTGTTGCTGTGTCGGATGCCTCCGAGATTTCACCAAACTCTAAACAAGATTGGAGAGAGAAGAGCTAGCCTCTCAATCTCCAATAGGGTTTAGAATCTAATTACTAACCCCTCTTTAGTTCCCTTGAGAAGATGATCTCTTAAAAACTAAAACTAAACTTAAGAATTAAGGGAATTTCGTGGAGAATTATGGAGAGAGTTTTTGCATGAGAAAAACAATGAATTAATTAATGAGGTAATGAGATAAACTTGTATTTATAAGTTCTCTCCAAATTACATATTCATGTGCAACCTCTTGCCCATGATTTCATGCAAACTTCCATCTAACCATCCATTATTTAATAATAAATAATCTTAGCCACGAATTAAATCAATTATGGACTAATTCCATGCATGATCTAATTAATTCCTAAATTAATTCTGCATTAACCGTCTGGACCGGTCGACCGTTTCGAGGTTCGGTCGACCGCTCAAACCAGGTTTCGGTCGACCGTTCAATAACTCGGTCGACCGTTCGTAACAGGAATTATTCCATCGCAATGTTCGGTCGACCGTTCGAACAGATGAAAATTCTTTGTTATCGGTCGAGTCATATCCAGTCGACCGTGCCCGATCGGTCGACCGTTTACTGCTAACCGGTCGACCGTTTGAGCACTGTTCTGCAGACTTGTCAAATTTCAGTTTAACCCCTACAAAATTTGACATTTCGGGATTAGTAGTAAATTCACAACTTATACAACATATCATCCTATGCAATGATCAATCATTACACCCAATAATATTTACATCACATATGAATTTAATTTAGATTCTAATTATGTTATTAATCACAACATAATTTTGACTTTGCTTGTTCACCCCATGTGTCATATTTTCTTCATGAAACCCGACACATCTTATGAACTCAAAATCCCCATTTCTTGTTTCCCAGTTTTGTGGTGTGACCTATGGGAGGATCTAAACTAAGTTGACAGTGATATTAAGAGCTTAATATCACAAGCTATAAGCGATATCTAGCTACACATTATAGCTCCCAATTAGTAAGATGTCTTAATTCCACTTGAACCAAAACCCGATCCATTTAGTGATGGAGTGCACCACTTGTGTCCGTCCCTTGCCTTATGATATTAAGAATACACACAAAGTAGTATTGTGTCATCTTTGTATTAGTATCCATTTCTTGATCTCTTTAAGCTAGTTATAAATATGTGACTTAACTCAAATCACATTGTGCACATTATAACCTTGCATTATCAAGGGGCCCACTAATATGATCACTCAATTAAGAGGGGCAATGATAATCTTTTTACTAACTATCTTCTCCAACGAAAGTCATACTTAACCAACTAATGCATTTACACTACACTCATCGATAGCTTAAGACACTAGTCTAATTAAGCAATTCTTAAGTGATCGGATATAAGTCTCATATCAAAGGACCAAAGACACAGTAAAACATTAATGACACAGAAAACACAATTCTATAATGTTTTACTTATTAGGTATATTCAGTATACAGAAGTAATATTTTCCTCTTTTGTGTACCCGTGTTGTCACTCACTTGTAGAGCTACAATGATCTATGACCAACACGACAATCTTAACTCGGTAATTAATGTCTCATGTTAATTACCATGATTGTGAATATCTTTTGTTTTATGTAAACCAATATCTTTTAGAGCTCTACGGTTAAGGACCAAGAGCCTCTTCCTTAACACTTCTAAAAGACGAATAACATAAACAAGGAACAAAATGATTTCTCATTCAATTCATAATAATTGGCATTTAAAAGTAAAACTTTTAGAACACTCCCTTCAGTGTGCATCTATGAACCCGCACTAGCATGTTGGGCATGTTTTCCTCAATATAACACAATAGCTACAAGACTTGGTTGCTTTCTGCACGAAATATATTATGGATATGCCTTGTCACACAAAGTTATGCAGTCAAGTGTCGTTGGCTTGTGACTTCATCATTGACCTTCTTAAGATAACCAATATCATAGTCTCCTCTTTATCTCTTCTACTCACAAAATATTTATTCAGCCGCAAGTAAGTAATCATGATCAGATGACAAATTGGTAAGTCACGTACACGCTTTTACACATTGATAAAACTTTCTAACAAATTTGTTGTCATTATACCAAAAGTCGGTCGTAATCATGACTTAGTACCCAATATAAAACGTCATGTTGTTCTTTAATCAACTTGAACCCATTATGGTGATTAACCTCAAAATCCTTCATATGTTCTTCAAATGTTTTTTTTATCAGGAGCAACACCAGCATGCCAAAAAGTATTTTACAATTCCACATTTTTGCATCGAGCATGTCTTACCATACTTACACTCGTGTCTCAAACAAAAGCTATGAATGTGACCTCGTCCTGAGGAAAACAATGTCTTCACGATATTTGTAAGGCCTAGAAATCAGTCACTGATAATAAACAATTCATCTCTTGCGCATACTCTACTTGATAAAATACATAATAACCACTATAGGAGCTTCCAAATTCTTTTTCAACATCTGCAAACGCCAAATGAAACAAATCAGAGTTCGCGTCAGTACTCATAGCGACCAAAAGAGTACCGTGAAACTTGCCAAACAAATGAGTCTCATCAATACTCAAAACAAGTCTACAATACTTGAAACCTTCAATAGACGCCGCAAAAGACCAGAAAATTCTTTAAAGTTGCTCAATGTTTTGGTTTATCCTCTTTGTCTGAATCTCGACTACTACGTCCGAGTTGGTGGTTCAAATATTAAACATAAAGTGTCTTGAATTACGATAAGATGTCTCATCCATTCCGTAAAAATTTTCCTGCACTTTCTTCTGGGCGTATCAATTTTTATTGTACTTGATGTCTATGAAGTAATGGGTCTTCACTAGCATTTGAATTTCTACAAGAGTGACAATGATGTTTGTTTGAATGGTGGCAAGAATCGTGTTGGAGATTAAACTGACATCACATTGCACATGGTCATGCAGAAAGCCCTCATACTACAGTTGTGTTCAACCATGTACATCTTCACAACATTCTTTGCTATCATTGTAGGAGGCATATCTCCTTCAACCGCATTCTTTCTTCAAACATTCAATTGTAAATAACTTTTTCCCTAACAATAACACTTCGAATTAGACATTTTTCTTTGCAAATGTCATTCCTTCAACTAAAGCAACATATCTATACAACCAATAACTCCGTCCATCTTCAAAGTTCTCTTGTTCATTATATGCAGCAATTCGGAGATCTACATTTCCGATGAATGAATCTTCAATCTAGTTCTCGTTTGGATCTACGTCCGGCAAGTGCCTCAAACCTGGGAGAACTGACAATTGTGGAAATTCATTTCTAATACTCTTTTATCAATTGCTATTTTACCATTTTACCACAATGTTGTTGTTATGTTTGCTGGTCACTTAATAATGTCATAATGTTGTGATTTTCAACAATGCGATGAGTGGAAAGTCATGATAATAGGATGACTCGTGTGAGCTAGAAATTAAGTATATAAATATGTCATATATGTGTCGATAGTGTTGGGTTTTTTTGCCTTAATCTATGTTTTGATGATTTAATCAACCTAATCTTAATTATAATCATGTAGAGTAGCACACATATTGCATTGCATATATATTGTTTTGTGCTAACATCTACAGGTGATCAAGACTCAAGGAAGAAAGGAAAATCAAGTTAAGACGTGTAATCAAGCTCTTTTGAAGACATGTATTTTGTATTTTCTTTGAGTCTTAGGAACATGTGTAATTTGAGCATACTTGAGCTAAAATCAACGTATATACACATTAGGTTCCTTATAGAAGTCACACACAAAATTTCACATAATTTGGACTTCAATAGATCACCCAAACATAGACCGGAAAACACTAAACCTGGACCCTAACTGTCTCCCACATTCGGTCGACCGCAACAGGCTGTTTAGTCGACCGAATGATCAAGTATTCTGTTTGTGTTTCACTGCCCAGTTTCGGTCGACCGTGTTTTACCTTTTGGTCGACCGTCTGAACTTATTTTTCCGACCGTTACTTTTGTCGTATATACCCAACGGTCGTATTCGTATTAAACCAAAATACCCCAAATAAATATTCATGCGTTAGTCCCGTTTCGGTCGACCGATTTCTAACAGAATTGGGTCCTGCAATTTTCTGTTTTGTGTATCACACATCAACGCACACTCAATCAATCCCAACGACTCTATTCTCTCTAATGCTTATAAATAGAGTTGTAAAACACATTTTAACGCAACTCTCACACTCATATTTGTCACAAACATTAGAGAAAAGATCCAAACACTCAAAAGCTCAAAACCTTCCACACTTTAGTCATAATTCCTATTCTCACTCAAGTGTGCGAGACCCCCGAACGACCTGTCGAGATGGTATTTGTAAGTCAGGATGTTTTACCGCCGGGGGATTTTGGATCTTAAAAAATGTTGGATCTGGAAATTTTTTGAATCTTCATCACTTGCAAAAAAACTCATTGTAGTCCGGCCGGTTACTACCGAAAACTTGCAAAGGAACGTCAAATAATTTGAGATAACACACCGCATAATTTTATTTTGACAAAAAAAATTAAAAAAAAGGGACGTCTAGCTAAGACGCCTCCACCATGGTGGAGGCGTCTTAGCCAGACGCCTCGATCTAGGTGCTTCGCCAGACATTTTCGTGGTGTTGGTACTAGGAATGTTAGTAAACCTGAGTCAAAACCTTGTTTAAAGACACGGGACGAAATGGGTATTAATTGATTTGTTAAGGACAAAATTGTCATTTTTAGGACGATTTAAATAGTTTTGGGACGACGAATAGTAGTTCCCTTACAAAAGTTGGTGGGTTTTTATTTAAAATACTCGTGCTCCTAAACATTAATGCTCATTTACTAGAGGGCTCAGAACTATGTTCTGCTGGCGAGTTTTGAGCCCAATGGACCTCGAAGAGGAAAATGTGCTTGCTGGTGGGCTTGGGAATGGATGGTCGACTGTTTGCTAAAACGAGATTAGGTTCAAGGGAGATTGATGTCTCCAGCCTTCAATTTCTTTCAAGCCTTGGGCAAACAGGATTCGGTTTTTTATTAGATCGCACTAGGTTCTTTTCATTGTGTTCCTTGGTTTGAATGTAGGACATTTTTATCATACTTGTTACACCCCACATCGGGTTGAACACATGCATCTTGTAAACCTGTTTCATGATCTAGTTATAAAGTTTGAATGGTTTTGAGAGATCTTGAACTGCATGTGTGTGCTTCCCAAATACTGATGCAATTGAATTCAAAGCGCTAATTAAGGTGAAAGATGTAGGTCTAGGGTTGGCATGTTAAGCCACACTGGTGCTTGAATTGGCTCTAATCCAACCTTAAGAGTACGTGTACATATATATAGTGCGTACGTAGTAAGCTAAAAATTAACAAGAAAATAAATAATAGTTATTTTATTTATATTTATTAGGACGATTGGATGGAATAAGATACATGATGTTGGTGTTGATAAAAATACTTATTAAGTATATATTAGTAAGTAGCTATTGTTGAAACGGCAGTGGTGGTAGGATGGTAGCGGCAGGAGACGCAGGTGGGGGAGAGGAAGGAAGGGGTGCGGTATCTGTCCTCGCCTCCCATGACGGGCATGGGAACCCCTCTCTTGACGGGACTGACGTAGCCAGGGCGGTAGGTCTGGCCAAGGACCCCCTCCACTTGGTCGGTGAGTTTGATGTATCTGAACTGCATCTCGAGGTGAGCAAAGGCGTCGTCGTTGGGGATGTGGTACCCATGGACGCGGTCCTCCTCCTCCCCTATCGCCCTCACCTTCACGTCCATCTCCAGCATCCCTTCCACCGTCACCCTTACACTGTTGCTGTCTGAAGTCCTCTCTACACTCACTGTCGTTGACGTTGTTGTTATCGACGTCCAATCCGCAGCATCGTCCAATACTATTTCTTCGTCGTCCCAACGGAGAACGAGAGCATCCACGTTGTCTTCCCATTTGGATACTTTCTTGGCGGCGATGGTCAGAACGTGGGAATCGAACATGACGGCCAGGGCCTGAACCCACGTGAAGTCGCGTGCCCTTCCTTGTGGTCTCGTCCCTATGAAGTGAGCGTTGACGTGGAGGCGGTCGTCCGACACCAAGGCGAAGTCACCTCCCTTGGCCCCGTGGAAGTAGAACATCACTCCGTCACCGCCCACGAACCTTGGGTCGTAGCAGACCGATCCGTAACCATTGCAGTTCGGAAGTCGAGCTGTACGTATATCCATGCATGCATGCATGTATTAATTAGTTGATTATATATCTAATTAGCTAATTAAGCACACACACACACATAATTAACAACAAACACATGTACAAGTACGTACTCTTGCAGGTTGTCTCGCATTTGCTGCTGCAGTCGACAAAGCAACCCTTTTCAACCCTGTTCCTCTTGGGCTTTCTAAGTGGGCATTCCTCGGGGCATTCCAACCTTTTGAGGAAGCAACTTCCCCTGGCCAAGCACATCACTCGTTCCTGTCCTGTGCCATCCACTGCATCCAGCACCACGTAGTTTGTGGATGCTGCATCCAGATAACCAGGCTTCTTACCTCCTTGTGCCATTGCCGTGGACGCCACCATGACCAAGACCACGACGATGGTGGCAAAACAAGCCCACTTTGCCATTTCTCGTACGTACTTCCCTCACCTCCCCCAACGATTGAATGAATTTAATTAGATGGTCAAAACTAAGAGCTATCGGACAGTACATATAAGGGGATGTGCTAACTCGCTGGCTCAGTAATCCCCAAAGGAAGCAAAACCATTCTAGCTAGCAATTGAGTTGAGTTCTCTCACGCATGCACGCATGTGCATCTTATTTCTTCTCCGTCAATTCTGTATGCTAAAAGTCACTTCATTTCTTTATTTATGAATTGAATATGATAAATTTCATTGGGATTTTCCTTCATCCAACTGCATTACAAAGTCATATATAGCTAGTTCATGGAGATTGGCGATGCAATTAGACATTGAGTTGGTTCCCGTGCAGGCCAGCGTGTTGTGAAACTTTTTGGCAATGTAGTCGTAAATCCTACGTCGGTTCGGATTTGGGAAACGTGGAAGGAGCGCAAGATTTGATGCTTCAATCACATGCGACGTCCAGATGCATGCGTGGCCTTTGACCGAGACGACGATATATGCCATCTAGACCTGTCAAAATCAGACACGACACGATAACACGACACGAACACGACACGATAATTTAGTGTATGGGTATGGGAACCTAGACACGAATACACGATAAGCATACACGACACGATACACGAATCCTTATAGGGTCGGGTCCGGGTATGAGGGTGTATACACGAAATACACGATAACATACACGATAAGGATATCGTGTTTATAAGGTATACATGATACACGATAGACACGTTACTACTCGATCCAATTAACTTAGATCAAACCGACTAATATGAGCCCAAATTTTAAAACCAACCCAACCCAACCCAATTAAAACCAAACCTAACTCTAACAAAATCTGAAAAGCCCAACCCAATTTAACTTAAACCCAACCCAAATTCCTCACCCAATTAAACACCTCACGCTCTCGCTCTCACCCTCACCCCCTCACATGCGCTTCACTCCCTCACTCTCTAACCCTAACGAAATCCACGTTGCTCATCTCCTTCCCCTCAACCCTAACACTATCCATCCCCAAAATCGTCGCCACCCTCCCCATCCAGGACCTCCTCTCTCCGCAAATCGCTTTCCAGCAGCTCCCCTCGTCGCAACTCCCCATCCACCACCTCCTCTCGCTGCAACTCCTCGTCCAGCACCTCCTCTTGCCGTAACTTCCGATTTACAGGTTCATCTCCTTCCCCACCCTCACTCGTCACTCCTTCGTCACTCCTAACTTCCGATTCACAGGTTCATCTCCTTCCCCACCCTCATCTTGTTTCTAGGGTTTTGATTGGTGCTTGTTCGCTGTTGAATCCATGTGGAGTTGTTAAACATGAGAATACAAGTGAGAGTTATGTATTAAGTTTTATGTTTTTACTTCCGTTTTAAACGACTTTTAAATCAACCGGTTAGATATTATCTGTAGTCGGTAGGATTTAGATGGATGAGTGATATTCGAAGGAGAAAGGTAACAACCTTGACATGAGAGTCCTTAATATTCTCAAAACCAGTAATGCACTTATTTAGTAGTCCTGCAGGTTCCATTATGCAACTAAGATCAACCAGTTCTCTTGTTTCCAACGTTGCAGTCCTACTCAGATGTTGCCATCTTATTCCAGTTTTTAAAGTGGCTCCACATCATGTATCAGGACAAGCTTGAACTGTACAACACAGATTCCATATTGCTTATGCAATCCAAAGGTTGAGCATAGGGAGGTTGCTTACAACAAAAAGGAAGACATCTAAGAAACCAGTTGTATAAGATTTAGTTTTGTAAATCTCAATTATAAATGTTACCTTGTATTTAAACATCTAGAGTTATTATACTTTGAATGTGCACTCTAGCAAGAGTGCAAGAACCATTGGTCTATTAAGAGGATATTGGAAATACTTCCACATTGGACTATCAGGTATAGCATCCTACGTACAAATTGGTTTTCAGTTCCAAATGTAGTAAATAGGAGCCAAAACGTTCAACAGGCCAGCGCATACATAATCCTGCAATTAAGATCCTTCAATGTATTCCACCGTCCAGGGCATGCTCTTAAAGGGTTTTTTAATGATACGAATTTCACGGGAAACTTGAAGAGTAAGAAATTGAGCTTCTAAGATGACTTTTCCGAATGGTGCATGTAGCATGTATAACACTGTCAACTCAAATTGAATACTTAATTGTGGTTGTGTTTTCTACTTTTGTTACTGTTGGGTGTTAACTTTTTTTTCCTGTTGGTGGTGTGTCATCTAATATCTTGGTTGTCTAATATTTTGTGATATGTGCTCAATGATGTTCTTATTTTCAGCACTCGTTTGTTGTGGGAAAACATCGGTAGTTTGTGTGATATTAGCTTGAGAAGTCACAAATCGAGATGGACATAGACAACAAAGTTTATGTTATTTTCCAGCATGTATTTTGCATGTATTGTTGAACTTTTGAACTTTTATGTTATTTTCCAGAAATTCTATAAATTCGTGTCTATTGTGTAATCAGGTACTCGTGTATGTATCGTGTATTAATTTATTATCGTGTATGTAGGTACTCGTGTGTTTATCGTGTATTAAGTTCTTATCGTGTATGTAGGTACTTATCGTGTATGTAGGTACTTATCGTGCCCATTCGGGTATTGCCGTGTTTCGTGTTACACGACCCGATAAGTAATCGTGTCCAAATCGTGTCGTGTCCGTGTATACACGATAGTTACTGTGTCGTGTTCGTGTCCGGGTTCGTGTACACGATTCCTTATCGTGTCGGGTTCGTGTATACCCAATACCTGTTAGCATCTGTTCATACACGACACGATAATACACGTACACGACCCGATTGACAGGTCTAATGCCATCCAATCTTAAAACCCCACTCTAATCGATTTGCTTCATTTCACATCAAATCCGAATCTCCAATGCGTTGTGTCCATCGCAAGCGCGTCGCTTCTGGTTTGGATTACATTTCGACGCAGTACTGTTTATGCTTAAAACAACGGGTTTGGTTTGTACAATCACAATACGAATAGTTTAGCGTGTGGACAAACTATTTTACAAGCTGCCAAATGGCAACCTACCTATTCTATACAAAAATAATAGCTTAATTAATACATTCAAAGAATTGACATTGAACAAGAATCCACATAAGGACACCACAACCGTAATTCTTTTTTAATTTCATACCTAACCTGTCCAACTAAAGCTCCCAACAACAACAACAACAAAGTCTTTAATCTCAAACTAGTTAGGTAAGTTATAAATGAAATTCTAAATAGTCACTATTTAGGCACGTGAATCGTCATCTTTCACGCATGCGTTTCTATCCAATGTTAATTCTCAACGAACATTCCAATCTTTTAATTTTTTTGACAGCTTCCTCCCAAGTTATACGTGGTCTAGTTATTCCTCTTTTTGTGTCTTCGATCTAATTCAATACTCATCTTTTTATAGGTGCATCCATAGGTCTTCTTTGTACATGTCTAATCATCTCAATCTGTGTTGTATAAGTTTCTCTTCTATTGGAGTAAATCTGACTCTCTCATGAATGTCTTCATTTCTAATATGATACATTCGCGTATGACCAAACATTCACCTCAACATCCTCATCTCAAATACACTCATCTTTTGTGTATGTTGTCTTTTAGTAGCCCAACATTCCACAACATATAACATTGCAGATCTTATTGTGCTTCTATAAAAATATTCTTTTTAACTTAAGCGAAATTTTCTTGTCACATAACACATGAGTTTGTCGTCATTTCATCCACCCTACTATAATCTTATGGTAACATCTTCGTCGATCTCCCCATTTTATGAAGTATTGATCCAAGATATCTAAAAATATTATTTGTGTGCACCAATTGTCCATCTAATATAATCTCATCTTTCTCAGTATTAACGGTACTGAAACAAAACTTCATTTATTCAGTTTTAGACTTATTTAGTTTAAAACATTTTGTTTGTAAAGTATTTTTCCACCACTCTAGTTTTCTCTTTGCACATATTCTACTCTCGTCAATTAGTACTACATATACACCATGGAACCTCACATTGTATGTCTTTTGTCACCTCGTTTATTACGAAAACAAAGAGATATGGATTTAGAGATGATGATGATGAAGTCCAATCTTAATCGAAGATGCATTTTCACATCATCACAAATTCTAATGCTAGTTTCAACTCCCTCATACATATCTTTAATCAAGTTCACATATTTTATTGATATTTTCTTCTTCTCTAGGGCCCACCACATAACACTTCTTGGAACTCTATCATGTGGATTCTCTAAATCAATAAAAATCATGTGTAAATTTTCATTTTGTTCTTTATACCTCTACATAAGTTGTCTAATAAGAAATATGGCCTCCATCGTTGACCTTTCAAGCATAAAATTTCAAATTGATTATCTCTAACACGTGTCTTTTTCCTTAGATGGTACTTAATTACTCGTTTTCACAATTTCATAGACATGAGCGATTGATACCTCTATAATTAGTACAACTTCGGTATAAGTTCTCATACACAACTCTTCTAGCTTTTCTTACTGATTTCTTATCTTTTCTATTAGCCAACTTATACTCTTCTAATTTAGTTTCATTTTTTATATTTAAACCATCTCCTATAACACTCTTGTTTAGTTTTAATTGTTTGTTGTACATCATCATTCCACCACTACGTGTCTCTCGAATCTAGTCTACCTCATCTACTCTCCCCAGAAACCTCTTTAGCCACTTTTCAAATGTAAGATGACATATCCTCCCGCATACCAATTATGAGCTCCTTCAACATCCCAAGGTCCATCTACCATAAGCCTATCCCTAAATCTAGCACATCTTTCTCTTTTCAGATTCCACCACTTAATCTTCACATCTTTATTACACATACTTCGTACAACACCAATACAAAAGTAAAAGTCAACTACTACCAAGTTATGTTGAGTTACCAAATACTCTCCAGGTATTACCTTACAATTTATATAATATCATCTATCATCCTTTCGAGTAAGCACAAAATCAATCTGACTTCGGTGTTGACCACTACAAAATGTGACTAAATGAGATTCTCTTTTCCTAAAGAAAGTATTTGTTACCATGATGTCATATGCTACAGCAAAACTCAAAAAATCTTCTCCTTCTTGGTTCCTAACACTCTACCCAAAACCTCCATGGATACGTTCAAACCCTCCGCTATCTATACCAACATAGCCATTAAAATCGTCTCCAATACAAGGTTTCTCACTACTAGAGATCCCTCTCACCATAATGTCAATATCCTCCCAAAACTGGTTCTTCACTGTTTCGCTCAAATCTACTTGTGGGGCATAGGCACTAATGACATTCAAAACCAATTTCCTGATAACTAACTTAATCAAAATTATTCGACCACCTTACCTTTTAACATCTACTACCTCATCTCTTAGGCTATAATCTACTAAGATCCCTAACCCATTCTTATTTCTATCTTTTCCACTATACCATAGCTTAAACCATGTATTCTCGACCTCTTTAGCTTTTTCACATACCCATTTGGTCTCCTAAACACATAGAATATTTACTTTTCTCTTGTTGACCACATCCACTAACTCTCTCAACTTTCCTGTTAAAGATCTAACATTCCAACTACATATGCGTATCCTACTATCATCAACTAGTTTCCTTACCCCTCACACCCTTTGAGTAAAGTACAAGAACCCTAGCTCCTTGTGCACTACATTCGGGCACCGATGCAGTGTGTCACTAAGGTGGTGGCGTCCCTCGACTAGCTTCCTTATCACTTGCACCCGTCGAGTATGATGTGTAGACCCTTGCTCATCTTGAATCACTACATCTGGGACCCAACTCTTTTAGGTTTCATTTTCATGGAAGTAAATAAGATTTTACGTTGGCTCGCAACACCTATCGCAATCATCCTTCTTTATCCTAGATATGGACAGGTTATGTACACATAGATAGGTGGAGTTAACTAAAGGTCAGTAATAACTTTAAAATATAATCATGAGTTTCAGTACACTGAAGTTTTCAATATAATATTAGAGACTCCGAAGTTACTTGACGCCCAAGAGGTTTACCAGATTCACAAGATAATTACGAGGTCCTGAGTCTTAAATAAGTGAATTATAATTGACGGTAATTTTAGGATTACGATTTCTCAATTAAGAATCATGTTCATTAGTTAACTACATGTGAGAGAGTTGGAGTGAAATTTTGAAGTAATTAAGTATTTGTAAACATTACCATATTTATTAGCGAAGCGAACGTAAAGACACATAAAAGGAGATGAAAGATCCTAATTGCTTTGCATCTAGTGAGATTCAAACCACCAACTTCTAGTTGAAGCTACATAAATTTAAAAATAATTACATTACCCATATATTGTAGAGGTGAATTGGTTGAATTGATAAAAATGTAATCGTGTTACTTAAAATGTAACGAACATAAAATAAAATACTAGTTAAAATTTGAGGATACTAGAATAACCAACGAGATTGATGGTTTTATAGGTAAAATCAAAATTGTGGAGCAGCTGAAATCACTACAATAATTTTAGGGAAAAGGCTAAAGAAAAATAATTTGAAAGAGAATAGGGCCGTGCTTGAATGAGCCGATTGTATGTACCGCAAAATTTTCTATTACAAGATTTGCAATTTAACAATTAATGTGACTAGCACTGCCCTTGTTATGATAATATCGGGAATTTAAACATATTTAATGGTTTCACATGATATTATACTAATAAATCTTCTAATTCAGATGAAATAAAAATATGTATTGGAATGTAATATCAACATAAGTTGAAATGGCTAAAGATAGAAAATCATTTGGTATTTGAAATTTCAACTTTTTACGAAGGGATATGCTTTTGAAAAGATTTTATAGAAATGATATTTCACAAGACATATAAGGATTAACAAATTTTCATAGAAATCATCCCAAAGAAAATCATATTAATAATATATTTCGTATCCCATGTCGAAGTAGAATACCAAATTAAACCGAATCAAGTGCAATCTAAGGCGTCAAGTAGCAAAGAAAATGAAGTTGTAATCGTGGGATGTGGTATCTATGGATTTGCTTCTGCAATTGGCCCTTGGTGTTTCAAAGAACAGAACAAAAACGTATAATGAAAGGATAGCAGAAAGCAGCATGTTCGAAAACATTTGCTTGCACTGGATTTTTTTCCCGTACAGGCAAAACAACTTCCCAGCCAGGTTGAGCCAAGATATAAGAAATGGCGTAACATGCTTGAATCTAAAAGAGGCGCCTATATGTAGAGATTTGGAACGAACACACATTTCAGCAAATCTATCATTTCAAACCTTCTATACATTTTGATTACCCTTTACAGTCGTACTTTCTTCAGTGCTTGATAACTTCTCAGCAGCTAATCTTTGTTCCAGTGCTCGTGCACCACGTTCTCTGCACACAAGTTAATAGTTTTTTGCTTAAATTTGTCCTTACAATTCATTTCTGCTACAAAAACAATGTCTGAACTTGTAGCACTTGGTTGCCTTTTATCATTAACATAATAAAATCTATATAATGGCGGTCCATGTAAAGTCATTTACCCCTACAATAAACATTCAAACATCATGGCATCCAGTGCAGGAAATTGAGGTCAATGTTGAGAGTTTGGAAAAAGCAGTGGTTTACCTTTTGCATGCTAGGAACTATTTAACTATACTATCATAAAGCCACTGAATGTGACTTGAGAACGGAGACATGTCATACAAGTACATGTAAATGGGCTGAAGTGTGTTTTGCTTGACTAGGCAATCCAGATGCACTAATGTGCCTCCAAGTGACTACCAGTCCAAAAAACGGAAGCAAAACAAATAAGAAAGCTGGTTGCACAATCAAGAGATGGGATTTAAAAGCACTACCTATGAAATCAGTTAATTGAGTGAAGAAGTCTAGACCATGTATATTCTTTGTTTGGGCACTAGCTCAGGACCAACCAAGTATTGTTACTTTTGTGTGGTATGTGTTTATATTCATTCAATCGGGGATATAAATTGACTGGGTAAAGACTAATAAAGATGACTCCATTGAATTTATTTATTAAATATTTGTAAATATAGTTCCTTTAAGTAATTGCACTAGATAAGTTACCCCTACCCTACAAGAAGCATGCAAAACTTTTCTACAAATACGCCCAAACTGTTCCCAGACGTAGATAAATACATAAACTAGTATATTTATCAACAACCCCAATAACATTTATAAGTCAATTCCATTTTAAGAATATATTTTAAAAAATGCAATACACATTAATTTTAAAGGATTAGTGGGAGTATGTGGTAAAAGTAAAAACCCATTTTCTAAATTTGTCTACAACATGCCTCATGACCTGGTGACTGGTGAGGCAAAGGCTAGCAGGGATGGTTGGCAAGTTGATTAACTAGAGTGCAGATTTTTGATATTTCAATAGAATTTAATCCTCCGTAAGTAAACTAGTATTCTGAGAGGTATTCTTATGCGAGGTCGACAAATAATCAGGACAACTAGAAGAACACCTACATCATTCTAGTTACCAACGTTAAGCGAGAATATTGTCTATCATTGCAAGCAAATAATGCTCAAGTGAAGAATTGCTAACCAACATGGCTTTCTTGTGCTGATGAGATAAGTCAAAGTTGGAAACTCTACAAGATTACAATGACTCCTCTTAATCCAATTATAGGATTCGAATTAATTTGATTGTCTTATGATAACTCAAGAGTCAAGAGTCAATTTATCTTCAAATTCTCTTTCCCAGGAAGTTACTTCTAATCAAAACTTAAAAAATGTGATCTTATATTTTATATTGCATGTTAAAATAAATGGGTACTTGTGTCTTATATTCTGAAGATTTTGCCCTTGAACATTTTATCTCTATGTGGACACTCACTCAAAGCTTGTGGCGTTCAATGTATATCAGCCATAGGTTATTGTTTTAGACAACTATTGTTAAAATAATCAAAGTTCTTAACAAGTACCATAAATTTGTGATGGTGAGACTCTTCTTGCAGCAAATGCTTTTTTTTTACCTAACGTCGTGTGATTGCTTGAAAATTTTATATGTTCACAAGGTCATCCAAAGGCTTTGTTGTTGTTGTTCCCAAGCTCATCTAAAGGCAACATGTAATGTGAGGGGGGAAAATACTATTCAGCTTTATATATTTACTAACAGTAATCTAATACAAATAAATTATACAGAGATCACGACATCACGTGTTTCATTTCACCAAGGACCTGCACAGTAAGCCACAAGACTTCAAGGAACTCGGTCCTTTTTAGTGCAACCAATACTCTTGAATATTTATCTATCAAAATTTTAATTGTCAATCAAGACCTATAAAATATTTAAACATAAGGTATTACCTTCTCCTTGATGCCTCAACTGGATCTGAGCCAGGCAGTGGTGAAGTTCCCACGGTATAGACCTTATCCTCTTCAGACCTTTCATGTCTTCCACAAAAAACGCGATGGAAAAGTGATGCCATTGGATCCAAAATTGGTCTTCAGTTTTCAACAGAGAAGAAAATATTAGTAAGAGAAACACATAGCTTTGTTACACATTTACTTACACAAATTAAGGAAAAATCAAAGAAAACAATACCGTAACAATGCAGGGAAGAATGTAGAAAATGCAAACTCATCACTTGGATCCCCTCTAAGTCTTGTTTCTGGATTTCTTTGCAAATATCTAAGATAGAACCAACTCATATATGTTCCAAATATAAGGGTGGGAAGAAAGGAAGTAGACTCCAGGAAGAATAGACTTAACCCTACTCCCAACAATACACAGATTGATGGAATCCACTGGTAGGAGCAAAGTCATAAATAGACATCATCAGTCAACATAAAATAGTCATGAGTAATGCTCCTTAATAAACAATTACCTTAGCCTTGATCTTTAGAATGCCCAACTCTTGCTCAGGAATAATTTGTTTAATGCCGACGAGAAATCCAGAAAGAACACCATGGAAACCAGAAAGAGGTGTATAGCTATCAAATATACACACAAAAATGACATTTAAGGTCCTCAAAATCATATATAAAGATTCATATCCAAACAAACAGAAAGCCGAATCGACTAGCTCGGGAACAATTTAGAATTAATTCAGAACTTGAAACAAATTGCATTCCATCTAAATTTATAGATATAAAATCTCCTCTGATGAGAACTTGAAGAACATGCATGGAAGACCGATGAAAGAGCAATGGAACACAAAAATAAAAAGCATACAAATATATGTAAGCACTTACAGATAACTTTCCTGTCTTGTTACATAGTAAAATGTGATGGCAGTCACGAATGCACAAATATAAGTGAGAAAGTTGACCACAAATACGAATTTCAAAAACTCCTTTGCACCCCATATTGGTTCCACCAACTTCCCAATGAGTAGAAGGCCGACTACATTTATAAGAACCTGGCAAGAGAAAAAATACCAAAGCCAAATATAGATCATCTATTCATTTTTAAGGGGAAAAATGCAACTACAAGCCCATCTAGAGGTTACCAAGATCAGATCAAAGCCATGCATTATAATTTCAGAAACAACATTTCCTTAGACCTAGTTCTTGTTCCTTTAAGGTCTCCATACAAAAAATTCTAACGTCTATCTCTCCGTACCCCATTTCTTACTCAATTAAATTTTAGCCTGTGTAACTATCAACATGCTGTACGCACAATGGTCTTTAAAAATCTAATGTCATAGTTCAAGACAATAAAACTTGACTTGTGCAAGCTAAATTTTGGTGTGAAACATGTGTTAAGGACAATAAACTTGAATTTTTGGGGTAGAGATCATAGCAAAACTAAAATTCTACATAAATCAGCTGATGTGTGCAAGTACGGGGGTGACAGTACTGTAAGTTACTCGAAGAATAGTGCAAACAAACTTTTTTTGCAATACCTTATCTGTTGCATCCATGATTTAAAACCCACAACCCATTGTAAGATGTGCACATAAAACTCCACCATCCTATGACATGTTCATGCTACTGTCCAGTACGAGGAAGAAAAATCTACACAATTTGCAATAAAAGGAACAAGAATCTCCAGAAAACAAATAAGATGATACTATGCCTTAAACTGAGATAATTTGGGAATACATCCACCATGAGACCATTGGCTATTTAAAGGATCTGATTATTCACCACTGTAAAAAAGCTCTGTCTGCTTCCAAACACTTTCCAGGTTTTATAAGAGAAATATATCCCTCAAATTTGTACTAGCATTCCAACTTATTAAAATGTTCTGCTACTTACAGAAATTTTAACATTAATAAATACGTTGAGAAATTTATTACGGTAGCATGCTCCTGTCTCACGTCCAAGCATTCAGAATGTCTCATTTCCATGTCCTTAAAAACACAGTGACAAGACACGTTGTACATAGGAAAATAAAAAGGTTTATGTTGATTACTTCCATAAGAACAACACAATAAAATGTAGATATACAATGGCAGTGAGAAAAGAATGCATAAAAAGGTATTGCAATTTTATAATAAAAAAAAGGAAAGAAAAAAATACCCCTGACAGAGATTGCTCTAGATAAGCAGCTGTGATGAGGTTCCAAGCAAAGGGTATGGTCCTGATATAGAAGAAGATGGGATGAATAAACATATTGAATATAAAAAAGAAGTGCAAACGAGAGAGATACGATACGATAGGATAGGATACCTGGCGGGAATGAGAGCGAGATAGGAAAGTGCAGAAGGAAAGAAGTAGACGAGAGCGTATCCTAGAAGAAGGAGGAGAGCGAGGGCTTTGCACAGTCGGGTGTATGAGCCGGGGAAGAAGTTGAAACCCCCACCCTGACCATGCTGAAGCTGTTTAGAATCTAGATCTAATTGGAGTAGGAAAGGGGAGAAATAGATCTGACGAGATCTGATTGTACTTATTACCATCCCACTGCCGGCTGTTGCCATTGCCGCCGAAGATGAAGAGGAGGAAGATGAAGATGAAGAGGAGGATGAAGAAGACATCGGCATCATGATGACTGATGATCTAACTAGATGGCGGCGGACCGACAGTCACCTTCAACTTCAACTTCAACTTCTCCTTCTCCTTCTCCTTCTCCTTCTCCTTCTGGTTTAAGTCTCATGCAATCTCACTGTTAAATCTTATTTATACCTAATCTCATTATTTATTAGCATAACTGTTTTTTTCTTAATATACCTTACAATTTGAAATGAGTGGTGGATATTGCATGGTTTAATTTAAATCCTGACTCACTAGAAAATTCATATATTATATTAGGGTCAAGCTCTAGTGAGCTCAGGGCTCATCAAATTTAGTTTAAGCCCCCTACAATCTCACCGTTGGATCTTATTTACAGTTAATCTCACCATTCATTAGCATAATCGTTTTTTTTCTTAATCTACCTTACATTTTGAAATGAATGGTGGATATTGTGGGGGCTTAATTTAGTTTGATTAAGCTCTGGGGATATGGTGGATATTGTGGGGCTCACTTGAGAATTCTTGTATTATATTATATATATTCACCAAAACAAGAAGAAAAAAATGAAGAAGAACAAGGACTTCACCTTCCGTTCGCCTTCATTTCATTTCCAGCCCAGTCCAGTCCTTTTGAAGAAAAGAAATATGACCCAAAAGGCCCACAACCTTTTTTTTCCTTTTTGCAAAAACCAAATAACACAAGTCGGTACCTTGAAGAAAGGAATGAAGGAAAAGATCGCTTGAATTGATCAACGGAGTAACTAACTTATTTAAATGGAATGGAACAGTATATTATAGCCTGCCCTGGCTGGCTCCACGTAATTAACAACCTTGGTATGGTGGAATCATTTATTAGATTAGCAACACAAGGAATGTTTAAGGAGCAACTTATTATATATTTTACCAACAAGAAGATAATCAACAAATTGATACATAACTTGGCTTTCAGGTCGTCACAACACAAGAATTCCTCTTGGTTTCATCTGATATGAGGCCAGTAACGTACACGCATGCATCAATACGGAACGTGTGATTTTTGTAGGGAACGTAAGTTGTTATTAATTGTCCCAATCAATATAACAAACTGTTTCACACGCTTAATATATTTCCCTGAATTGGAGGGATATGAGATTGCAAGATGAGTCTTGAGTGAGTATATCACCATCACCATCTGGTGGCAAACTTAGATGGACAACTCATTCGGACATTTTCAATACAATCCGGCCATACATCATATTCATATCCAAGGGCGTGGCATGCTGGAATAGTAATTAGTAAATGGTAAAGAAGATAAAACAAGTGCAAGAATCAAAAAAGAAATAGAGGGCCACAAACATGTTTTACATAAAGCAAAGCAAAACAGGCTTATTAACTTATTTTGTTGTGCTACTGCTACTGCTACTACTGCCTAATGGTAATGTATAAGTAAATTAAAAGGTTGGGTTGGGTAATGCTAATGCAAATGCAAATGCAGCAACGATGATTCATGATTATGATGAAGGGTTGTTTGAAGTTGAATGATGATCGGATGAAGAAGAAGAAGAAGAAGAACGGGAGATAAGCCAATGTAGGACTTGTCCGAAGACACGGTCGACGTCCTGGTCAGGTTCGCCGATGAGCTGATGCCACATGCCAGTGTAGATGTGGATGGTCTTGTCCTGGGAGGAGGCCCTGTCGTGGAGGTCCTGAACACAGGCGGGGTCACAGAGGACGTCCTCGGATCCGTGCACGATCAGGAGAGGGGCAGTCACCTCCTCGAACCTCGACTGAAGCTCCCGACAGGCCCGGATGAGCTCCAGTGCTGTGGCGGCGCGGGGCCTGCCCACGTGCCTCCGGGGACACGCCAGGGCCAGCTTCCTCTTCCATTCCACCTTGAAGGAGACGTCGGGGATGGTGCCCCTGGTGGGGACAACCTTCCACTTGGGGATCACCGCCGCGGCGAGGGACAGTAGGTGCTCCAGCGGCCACGGCGGCTTGATCTTGTCGCTGATGCCGCACATTGCGCAGTGCAGCACAAGGCCGGCGACATGGAAGTTGTTGTGGTGGTTGAGGTGGAGGAGGAGGGCGATGGCCCCGCCCAGCGACTCCGCGTACACGAAGCAGGGGAGAGAGGGGGGGTGCTGCGATCGGAAGGAGGTGAAGTAGGTGACGCAGTCGTCGACGACGGGGTTGAGGTCTGGGAGATGGCAGACGAGGCCGTCGGAGAAGCCGTGGCCGCGATGGTCGAGTGCGCAGACGGCGAATCCGGCCTCAGCGAAGAAGACGGAGGTGAGCTGGACGAACCAACTGGACTCGCTGGTGTAGCCGTGGATCACGCAAACGATCCCCTTTATTATATCCTTGTTTTTAGGGATCCACGACTGGGTGAAGATCCTCAGACCCTCCCCGTTCACGAACGACGATGTCGAGTGAGTCACCGAGTGCCTGTCGTAGAACTCCTCCGCCGTCAGGGATCCGAATAGGCTGCTCTCCTTCGCATCCGCCAAAGGATGACGATGTTCATTGCTTTGCTCCATTCCTTTTTTTTTTTTTTTTTTACTTTTCTTTTCCCCCCAACAGTTGCCTGGGTAGGTATCCATCCGCGCGTATCCGTATATAAAGCGAGCAGAGCAGAGCAGGACGAGCAAGAAGCCCAACTGCCTAAGATTATTGGTTTGTTTGGTTGGTTGGTTAGTTGTGGTTGTGGCATTCAATTCAATTCAATTCAATACAATACAAGAGTCAATACTCAATATTTCTATGCAGGGTGAAGGAAGAGGATAGGACAGCCAACTTAACTTCATGCCCCACTTGCGTTGCTATCTAATACATCTTCTTCTCTTAATTATAGTAAATACATACGTAACTATTGATGGGGAAAGATCAAACCTTCTGTTAACACAATTATTGCATGCCCAAACAACGTCTTCTGCACCATCCATCTACCAAAGTCCTACTACTCACCCTATCAACATGAACCACACCACCACTCCCATCCTACCTTCTTCTGTTTCTGTATTTCCTGCCACCTTCAGAACAAACACAATCCTTCCACCCTCACCCTTACACTCATTTCTTAAGTTATTTTGCTCAAATAAGTTAAAGAACTTACACGTTCAAACCAAGTTATTTGTGCATCCATTACAATGGAGGAAAACTGGTTTTTGTCAAGATAAATGATGTCTGCACTCTGCAGCAACAGATATATAGACCATATATATATGAAATGAAATACAAACACCAAAATGGACTACAATAACTTCAGCCTTCAGTGAGCAAATAAAAATAACATGTGTAACCAGTTCACCACTTGGTGTGCCCTCGTGACAAGATAACTTCCAAGTTAAATCACTCCCAATCTCGAATTATGTCTCAATTATACTTCAAAGTCAATTGCTGGAAGATTATCTGTGTGGATATTTATTTACAAACTCAGAACTGACCGTTCCATGAATAAATGCTGGACTTTCGGCAGGATGGCACTCCATAGCCTGATGACATGAAAAAACATCCACCCATGATAGATTACAATTTCAGCTCTCCTCCTCATTGTCACATGCTGCAATCACAACAAATGAATGCTATGTGAACAGGAACAAAAGGTTTAAGATGATATTACATCATATGTAAAACAAAAGTAATAAATCTTAAAGACAATAAATATGACTAAGGTATATCATCAACCATCAACTCAGGAGATACTTGGAAAAGCAAGCTGACAAACAAATTTAGATCTTCTTGTGTGAGTGTTGTCTATTCTACTTAGTTTGGACTAATGGAAGAAACAGGAGACAACAACAAATCAAATATAAGAAAGTTATTACACCATCACCAACTCAAACAGGCTTGTTTAGGCCATTACTTTACCCTTGCAGAGCTACATCAAATGATATGTGAAGGTTCAACAAAATAAAGCCACAATAAGTATAAATTGTATGTAAAGTACTCACTGCTCACACAATTCACGGAACAATGTGAACTACAAATAACTATTTTGAAGTTAAGATTTTGACATTACATATTGGTGTCTTACTTCATGCATAAGTAGATGTCGATTCATATCTGATAGTTTAACTTCCGGAGAATTTTCGAAAAATCTCCAAAATGGAAAATGAGATGTCATCACACTTCAATGACATGCTAGAATTAATATTTCATTGGGCCTTGAGAATCATAAAAGCGCAAACTTGATCGAGATGAAGAGCAACAACATATTTTAGGCATACAATAGCCTAAGAAGGTTTATTCCCACCAACGTGTTCAAGTTGGATATCTTCCAACAGTTCAAGTTTTTGGTATAAAAGAAAGAGAACAAAAGCACCATGTTATGTATAAAAGGAAGAGAGGAATACCTCCGCAGCACAAGCAACAGAAGCAGCATGAGCAAAGGAAGAGAATGTCTCTGCAAAGAGAGATGAGGGAGATGAGATTCTCCTTTGTAGGGTTTTGAAGGAGCGGATCAGAAGAAGCGCCATCCCCATCCCTATCCCTATCCCTATCCCTATCCATCCTGCTACTGCTGCTGCTGCTGTTATTGATATTATTATTGTTATTGGTGTTGGTGTTGGAAGACGAAGAATCGGTGGAGATTCCAGTGGATCTTCCGCAGATATTCCTGCTTGAATGAGTCCCGAATCCTCTCAGACGGCCACAGATGCATATAAAGGCTTTAATTTGACTTGAAGATTGCTTGATTGCTTTCCTCTCTTCCAATCCAATCCAATCTTCCTGCCTTCCCTTATCTCTCTCACTCCCTAACCCAAACCCTAACCCTAACCCTAACCAACCTGTTTGTAATTTCTCTATCCTACTCTTTCTTCCTCATGCTTATCCTCAAAACATTCCGTTACATCATTTCATTCACAATTGAATTGAATTGAATAAACTAGGAATTTTAGGATTGTTTCCAATTCCGTTCGGATCTCTTCTGCAACTCCATTAATTTAATTTCTTTTTTGTGGAGGCAGACAGCCAATGCCACCACATTTTTGCCTGTCCTTTTTTTCTATTTAAGAAAGAAATTATTATCTAATGTATACATCATGTGATGTCTGTCATACACACACAAGTAACACGACCAAGTGGGCTACACCAACCTTGGGCTTCGAAAGGGCCACAATTCCGGCCCATGTCCTTGCCGACAACTACCCGTTTAATGAAGCCTTTTTTTTGGGTTTTTTGTTTGGATGATGCACTTGCAGTTGTTTTAATTGATGAAATGGGCCTCCAAACGAAAAGAGCCTAAAATTAAATTTTATTTCGAAAAACAATCCTTTCGTAAATTGTCCAAACGAAATGGGCCTCCAAGGAAGGGAAACGTGAGCTGACTCGGTCAGTTGTGACCATCGAATTGTATTAATGAAACATCGCAAGCAATTACATTGTTATCATTTCATTGGTTTATATACACGAACAAGAAGAAGAAGAAGATGAAGAAGAAGAAGAAGAAGATGATGAACAACACACACGTTATTTAAGCTAAAAGTACAGTTTTGGAAGTAAAGGGTTTTGGTTGGCAACAAGAATGGTACGACTTTGCGTAGTAGACAGCTGCTGCTGCCACAACCACCACCAAAACCATGACCAAGCCCAACACAAGAGCGACATACACTCTAACGATCTCCAGTACTGTTCCAAAATTTGTTCTTCTTGTCATTAGCCTCCCATCACTAATATTCTTTGAAGAAGAACCATGCAGCAGCAGCTCAGACATCTGTGGTGAAGGTGAATTGGTATTTGGTGAAGGAAGAAGGTTGGGGTGAAAGAATTGGAATGCTGCTGGAGACATTGCAACTGGGCTTTGGAACTCCAAACCATGGGGAGACCTGCTATAACCATTGCTGTTCAAACCTGCATTAATAGTAATACTGCCGCTACTCGACCATACCAGCTGCATCAGATAAATACAACACAAACAACACTCTGAAGCAGTAGCCCTCCGCAACCCACACCCTATCATCTATATATGATTTCTTTCTACCTTATGTATATGCCTTGACAGCAAATTACATGGATGTTGTGTGTGTGTATATATATATATATATAGAGAGAGAGAGAGAGACTAGCTTCTCTAGCTCATTTACTTAATTTGGAGGTATTGGTGGTGGTGGCCGGGCGGTGCATGTTTTTTAATTAATGATCGAACATGATGATGATGATGAAGAGGTTGCAGGTTGCTTGAGCTTGACGCCCCAGCAAAGCCACTCCAAATTAATACTAAATACTTCGTAAGCCACTCCAAATTAACACTACATAAAAGATCAATCGCAGCAGCCCTACATGCATGCACCATTTTCTCCAAATAGACATATATACTACTACACCCACATAATTATTAAAGTTGTAGTATGTCCATCTTAATCATGAATATCTTGCACGCGCGTGAGTGTGAATCATCATGACTTTCTCCCATTCGAAACAACAAAAGAAGTAAGAACAGACACCTCACATAACACGTACATCTCCTTATTAATGCCTTCTCTTAAATAAGTTTCATCACAGTATGGCCGTGATCGATGCTGCCTGCGTGCACCGATTTCATCACTACTTCTTGTGAACGCATTACTACCTCTACCAGTATACATACACCCATTTCGATGATTTTCTTCCGACTGTTGTTAATCTTTTCTTTTGGTTTTGGATGTCTACTCTTTGAAGTAATTAGAAACGTGCATGTGTCAATTTGATTTGCGAGCTTGTAGAGAACTTAATGAACTCGCGATTCAATAATTATTGATGTTATCATTGGTCAAACCTGATTGAATCATAAGTTACACTCTTTTGAATCAAACCAACCATTTGTCGGTTGAATTGTCAGTTGGATTTCAAAAAACCTTTAGCATAGGCTAAATGGAAGGGTTTAGCCAAATTTGTGAAGAGTAGTATACTACATGCATTGTACATCTAGAAGAAGAATGAATATCTGGTCAAATATTTGAGCTCAAAAGGGAGCCTAAATGGGTCGATGATGTTCTTCTGGGTGTGAATATTTCACATGTCGGACCACCGTTCCTACTTCCCTTCATAAGTCGGAACATTCTAACCATCATGGTTGTTGATTGTCTTTAGACTTCAGAGATGGGTTATAATAACATAAGTGTCATACGATACAGGTGATAGATACTGAATTCGAAGAATGGAATGTAGTGGACCCACGATTAATGGGCCCAACCCAAACGGAAACATAAGAAGGCCCGGACCGGGCCGGGAGGGGAGAGGAGGCCCAATCGAAGAAAAGAAAAAGATTGTTGTGTTGTTTTCATGTTTGTTGAGAGGAGGAGCCGAGCCAGGAGGTGTGGAAGTGGAAGTGGACCCGCAAGTCAAAAGAAATGGCATCATCTGTAGTAGTTTTCCACCCACCATCCAATCCAAAACAAACCAAACAAAGTCCCCAAACCTTAACCTTAACCATCACTGTGATTATTTGTGAGGAGGAATCGTAAGTGAGGACCGTCATCGGCTGAGGAGGAGGGTTTGTGACTCCGTCATCGACTCACTCACACATTTCACAACAAAAATTTGTGTGTGTTTGTGTTTCTGTGTGTGTGTGAGAGAGAGAGAGAGAAAGAGAGAGAGAGAGAGAAACACACACACCACCACCAGCAGCAGCAGCAGCTTCATTGTTGTGGTTGTGGTTGTGGTTGTGGTTGTGAAGGGAAAAGGGGGAAAACCAAATCCGACATCAGAAGAAGAAGAAGATGTACAAGAACCAACTTCAGGAGTTGGCGCAAAGGAGCTGCTTCAACCTGCCGTCCTACTCGTGCGTGCGTGAAGGCCCCGACCACGCCCCACGTTTCAAGGCTTCCGTCAACTTTAACGGCGACACCTTCGACAGTCCCCACTTCTGCACAACCCTCCGCCAGGCCGAGCACTCCGCCGCCGAGGTCGCCCTCCACTCCCTCTCCTCCAGAGCCCCTTCCCACTCCCTCGCCGCTAAAATTCTCGTATGTCTTTCTTTTTTCTTCTTCTTTCCATCAAATTTAAAAAATAAAATAAAATAAAACATTCCGTTGCTGGCTTGGCTGCTGCTGTGTTTTTGTTTTTCATACAACACATATAAATTATTTATTTATTTTTGGTCTTTTTAGGCACATTTTTCCTTGCTTGTTCTTATTTTAAACCGCATTAGACAATTACGCCCAGAGACAGCCACATCATTTGTATTTACTCGTCCTCTTTCATCATTAACTAATAATAATAATGTTGATATGGCTTGGAGAAGTCGCTAGTCAATGTTGGGATTAATTTGGATTAAATAACACAAATTATATGGCAGGCAGGAAAAGTAAGTAGGTCGGTGTCATTACTTATTGCAAATTTATGTTTGTTTGACTGCACAACACTCATTGACTAGTGTGGGATTTGGGACGTTGGTATCTATGAACGAGTTTAGACTTGTTATTAGTGCACAACCCCACTTTTTCTTCTTAGAAAGAAAATAATATATATATATATATATTGGTGGAGAGGAAGAATGGACATTAATTACACTACGAAACACACTAAATCAAATCAAATTAAATCCTTAGTTGACCATCATGCTTTCTTTCTCATAGATTTTGTGGTTGTGGTCCACTCACTCACACCTCCTTTTCCTTCTCTTGCGGCCACAATTTGTGTGTGTGTGTGGACTAATCGCGTTTGCTGCCTATGTATGCAATTGCAACATGACTTTATGACTGCATTCACACTCATTTCAAACTTCTTTTTCTCTCTCATTCTCTTTCACCACCACTGTTTCCCTTTATTCAATATCTATTATTATTGTTTTGTTTAGCCTAGGGTAATAACATAAGGATCATATGTATGACTGGACTGCTGGAAAGATCTTTATTACAAACTTATTATCATTCCGGTGTAAACTTGATAGGAGTAGGTGTGGCACTTCAATGTTTTCCATTAATTTCTACCCACATACACATTGAGTGGTCTTGGGACCCTCACCCCCTGACCTAGTGCTAGTGGAGAAGTTGGCAACATTAATGAGCTATTTATGTCTCCTCTTATCACCTACCATTTTATTATTATTAACTGATTTGAGTAAGCATGTTTGTGGACTTGGTGATATGAAGCAAAACATCATGTTTATACGCATCATCTCATCATCATTAATTTAAAGCAACCAACTCATGTTGAATGCTGATGCCTCATTCATGTTTTTGCCTGTCTGCTGCTTTAATTGCCTCATACCAGTACCACTGTTCCTGCGAGTGGTGGTGGTGATGATGGTAGGACTGCCTTTGCCCTCCATGCATGATACTTCTCTATCATTCCCTGCATGTGTGAATTTAAATTAGATTGCATTTCCATACTCAATGACGCATGACATGGTGGAGGATTTTATTACTTTGAACACTTCCACATCTGCAGTAAAAGTAGATTAGTAGTGTATTGCCTTGCTTCAGAACTTTGTTTATGATATATGTGTATATGTCGAACATGTAATTTACATGATTTTAATGAAAAAAACCTTTCCAAAAAGAAGCAGGTTAGTAGTTGGCGGTTTAAATTTATGCACTAATAATAATAGTAGAATTGTGATTGGTAATTAGTTATTTGCTGGACTGGTGGACAGGATGAAACAGGAGTATACAAGAACCTTTTACAGGAGATTTCTCAGAGAGTTGGGGCACGGCTGCCGTCATACACCACTTACCGGTCAGGACTCGGGCACCTTCCCGTCTTTACATGTACAGTGGAGCTGGCTGGGATCACCTTCACCGGTGAACCTGCCAAGAACAAGAAACAAGCTGAGAAGAATGCAGCAATGGCAGCCTGGTCAGCCTTAAAGAAATGTAAGCCACTCCTACTAACAACTTGATCATGAGCAGGCTGTCTCAAATTTCATATTTTGTGGGCACCACAGTACTGGCATATTTACATCTTGATTTCTGCATGTCTTGCGACCATTCTTCTGATTATACTGTGTCTGTATGTCATGTGATTAACACACTTATTGAAGCAGTGGCCAAGCAAGAGTCTTCTAGTTCCTCATCATTGTCATCCTCCTCCGATGCCTTGGAGAGCAATGAGGAGCTGGAACAGATCACTATTGCACGGGCCTTGTTGAGATACCAGCTGAAGGAGAAAATTGCCATGGCAAACAACCCTGATGCTGCTCCCTTCCCTAAAAGATTTCCTGTGCAGCCGGACAAGAGACCCTCAGCCGTCCACTCCTCAACCATCACTGGATCCAAGATCCTCCCTTTGATCCGTCCATTGTCGGCTCCCAAGGCCAGGCCACCACCATCTCATCTTCATGATATGTCCCCACAATGCCCTGAGAACCGCACTGGATTGCCAGCACCACGCAAATTCCCAGCAGCAGGGGCAACTCCTTACGTTCCCCTGGGCCAGTACAGTGCCAGGATTCGATCACCTTATCATGACCTTGCACCTCCAGTTAGCATGAGAACTGCTGTCCCGGTATTCTCGGCGCCTCCACGTCGCCAATTCCAACCGGTCCCTTCCACACCAGTGTGTATCGCTCAGCCAGTTCAGATTAGACAGGCTGTGCCTGTCTGCACTGCTGCTCCTCGTCCTGCTACATCCATAACAACCCCAATTCAAGCTTCTGTAACAAAGGAAGAATACAAGAAGAAGACGATGACCGTCTCACCCCCTCATCCTAGACCAACAATATCTGATGCTCCTGCAGAATCGTCAGCAGAGAAGACTCCAGAGCAATTGGCACCACCTGCTGCTGTAACCGTGTCTAAGCCCAGTTCTGTAAATGATGCTCCTTTGCTGGCAGTTAGTGCTGAGCAGCATCTGCAAGATGGCTTAGAAGGTAGCTTGAAGCAGCAACTCAACATAATTTGATCTTACAGAATTATAGATACTGGTAGCTGCACCTTCAAGAGCATCTTGTAATCATTAGAGATCCCCTACCCGTCTTGTTTAGTCATCTACGGTCGCCTTTTTCTCTTAGTTTTGTTCTTAATGTCACGACTCTAGGTAGACTGTAGACACTGCCCTAGGCAGAGCTTGGAAGTTTTATTTATATAGATTTTCTGGTGGCTTTTGCTACCGGGTCATTGTGCGATATAATTTTTGTTCTTGAGCTCACGAATTATGGGGTGGACGCTGCCTTGGTTAGGCAAGCTTACAAGAGTAATTTATGGAAAACGATTAGTGGACGCTAGCGTTCGGGACGCGCGCTTATGTGGTCAGCCCAGTCAGCAGACGCGTTTGAGTTGGTAGTCTCCACAGAAAAAGTTTATTTTTTATTTTATTTCTCGTTTCGTACAAATGTCTACATCCCTCCATCCCTCATTAATGCGTCTCAAATCACTCTTTTTCCATGAACATTTTGGCTCTCCTACACAGCACAGGAGACTTGTTATAAATCTCAACATGCGTCTTCCTTTTTCTTCCTTTCTCTTCTGTGGTCCTACCTCTGTGCTTTGATGGAAATCGTTCATGTGTCTTTCCAAGTGGAGCAGCCGACTAACGTTCCTAAGGAGGGGATGTTTTTCCCCTCTTTCGAAGAAGCCCAAACATTTTACGTTGCTTATGCCGATTCTTGTGGTTTTTGTGTTAAGAAAAGGCATCACACCCGTTTGTTTGTTATCTCTGGGTCAGGTGTTAATGTGCTGGAACGAGATGCAATGGTGTCAAAGCTTCCGAGGATTTTGGCGTGATGTTCTACTGTTAAAAGTTCAATCAGAAAGTTCTATGCTTTTGCGTATAATTCCACATATACAACAAACAAGACCAAAGTCATCCTTAAGAATGTAGGAATGATCACATTCTTCTTCATTTTCTTCATGTACAGCAGTTGTATGTCTGTTCGGAATAAGAAGTCAGTCTGTTCGGAATATGTTGTGTGTCTGTTCGGAATAAGAAGTCTGTCTGTTCGGATTAAGTGGTGTGTATGTTCGGAATACTTTCTGTTCCATTTCTGCACAAATTTTCAACATAATCTGGACAAACATTTTACATAAACTGGACAAACTTTTTACATAAACAAGACAAGTTTTCTACATAAACAAGACAATCTTTCTACATAAATAATACAAACTTTCTGTTCCGTTTCTGGACACACTTTCTATGCTTTTGCGTGTAATTCCACATATACAACAAACAAGACCAAAGTCATCCTTAAAAATGTAGGAATGATCACATTCTTCTTCATTTTCTTCATGTATAACAGTTGTATGTCAGTTCGGAATAAGAAGTCTATATGTTCGGAATATGTTGTGTGTCTGTTCGGATTAAGTTGTGCGTCTGTTCGGAATAAGAAGTCTGTCTGTTCGGAATATGTTGTGTGTTTGTTCGGAATAAGAAGTATGTCTGTTCGGAATAAGAAGTCTTTCTGTTCGGAATAAGAAGTCTGTCTGTTTGGATTAAGTTGTGCGTCTGTTCGGAATAAGAAGTCTGTCTGTTCGGAATATGTTGTGTGTCTGTTCGGATTAAGTTGTGCGTCTGTTCGGAATAAGAAGTCTGTCTGTTCGGAATATGTTGTTTGTCTGTTCGGAATATGTTGTGTGTCTGTTCGGAATAAGAAGTCTGTCTGTTCGGAATAAGAAGTCTTTCTGTTCGGAATAAGAAGTATGTATGTTCGGAATAAGTAGTCTGTCTGTTCGGAATATGTTGTGTGTCTGTTCGGATTAAGTTATGTGTCTGTTCGGATTAAGTTGTGTGTCTGTTCGGATTAAGTTGTGTGTCTATTCGGAATATGTTGTGTGTCTGTTTGGAATATGTTGTGTGTCTGTTCGGATTAAGTTGTGTGTCTGTTCGGAATAAGAAGTCTGTCTGTTCGGATTAAGTGGTGCGTCTGTTCGGAATAAGAAGACTGTCTGTTCGGAATATGTTGTGTGTCTGTTTGGATTAAGTTGATCCAACCTAAAAGTTAAAAACAATATTTTATTATGATAAGTCTGGACTCTGCACGAATAAAGGGTCTGCACGCTGTCCTAGGGTCTGCACTATCTGTGTATTGGGAAAAGAATCGTTCAACCTAAAGAACCGGCGTTTTTAAGAAGACCAAAGCACGTGAAGAGAAATTTTGCTGACTGGACGCTGACTCAACACGTCCACGTAAGGCGCGTCCGTGACGCCCGCGTCCGTGTATAAGGACTCGTAATTTATACACAGGAAAATCTCTCGATTGCTGGGACGGTAGGATGGTACATGGTAGGTGCGTGTGACAGTAGGCAACATAACATCCTGTAATTAAGTTTCTGACTTGATTCACGTTGTGAGGTGCACCCGTCCCAGTTAGAGCACAGATAACAACGCTCAGACTACCTCCTCATGCCCTCTCTTTCTGACACGTTAGTTTCTCTCTCTGTCACGTCAACACCCAACCTACCCAAAAAACCCTCTTACCCATGCCGGGCTACCCTTACCCACCCTACACTCTCTTTCCTCCACATCATTTCTTAATTAAACAAATTTAATTTTCACACAACATTTAACAAATTACATTTTATATAAATCTAATTCTAATTACATTATAATTCTAATTCACGATATAATTATTATTACTATTAATTAATTAACAATAATAATTATTAATATTAATCACTGTTAAACCACAAAAATTTCGTATGGTTTGTATTTTCCTTTAACATATGTTTCATGTGGTTGGTTGTAGTTCGTATTTCAATATTATTAATGTATTTTATTATGGTATTGTCGTATTAATATTTTTTTCTATTTAACTTGATTTTTTTTAAAATTTTACTATTAAACCACCTTAACAGTTCGTCCGGGGGTCTCGCAGGTGAGGTGGCGGGGTGGCAAATGGCAGCGCCCCCTGGAAATTTTTTGGATCTTAAAATTGTTGATTGGAAAATTTTTGAAACTTCATCACTTGTAAAAAATTATTACCCATTTTAATAACAAATACCCAATCCATTAATAACAAAACATCCAATAAATAATTAAAAATTTAAAAAAAATCAACGAATGGGATGGGGACACGTGTCCCCCACCCGAGGGCGCCCGCATCCCAGGCGGGCACCCAGGTGGGCGTCCCGGGCGAGCGCCCCCGCCCCGTTAACGTGGGTGCGCCTGGGCACCCAACCAGGGTGCCCGGGGGGGGGGGGGGGGGGGGCGGCGTTAAGGGTGCCCTTATAATGGGATTCACAGATCACAATGCTATGCGAGCTCAATATCTTTTTGTGAAAACGAATTAATCCAGTTGCCGGTGAATCTGTTGGGTGTTCTATATTTTTCTGAATTGCTAAACATCGTCCCAAAATTACTTAAATCGCCCCTTGAAATTACCAAATTGCCCTTCATCCTATTTTTGATTATATATCTCACAATTTCACTCTTTTTTCAAAACTTTCTCTTCCTATACCTACTACAGAAGATTAGGAATGTCTCGGAGGCCAGGCAAGCAGCCAGCAGTTCCCCCGGTTTACCCGTATACGGTAACCTTACTTTATTTATTTGTTTTTAAAATAAAAAAAAAGTGGTCGACGTCCGAGGGAGACGCCCCCCGCATCGGGCGGGCGTCCGAGGAAACCGCTCCCCCATGGACATGTCGATGTGGTATTTGTAAGTCGGGAGGTTTTACCACCGTGGATTTTGGATCTTAAATTTTTTGAAAATTTAATCACTTGCAAGAAAACTCATTGTAATTTGACCCCGTTACCACCAAAAATCTTGCAACGGAACCTCAAATAATTTGAGATAACACACCGTATAATTTTAAGAATTTATTTATATTTTATTTTTTATTATTAAAAAATGCGGGCGTTTGGCTAACACGCCTCCACCAACGTGGAGGCGTCTGGCTATCACGCCTCCACCTATGTGGAGGCGTCTTAGCCAGACGCCTCTACGTTCGTGGAGTCGCCTCGCTAAGATGCCTCCACCTTGGTGGAGGCGTCTGGCTAAGACGCCTCCACCTAGGTGGAGGCGTCTTAGCCAGACGCCCGAGTCGAAAAAAAAATCCGCCTCCGTTACCTAGCCAGATTCAGGTGTTTCGCCAGACATTTTCGTGGTGTTGGTACTAGGAATGTGAGTAAAACTGAGTCAAATACCTTGTTTAAAGATACGGGACAAAATGGGTATTAATTGATTTGTTAAGGGCAAAAAGGTAATTTTTGGGGCGATTTAAGTAGTTTTCCGGCGACGAATAGTAGTTCCCTTGTTTTAATTTAGTTTAACAAATTTTGATTTAGTTTAACAATTGTGATAATTTAGTTTAACAAATTTTGATTTATTTTAACAATTGTGATAAATATGATAATTTAGTTTAACAAATTTGTAATTAAAATTTCAATTAATAGTCATCGGGTCACAGTGGAGGCAAAGGCAAGTCGATACCATTACACGTCTTTCGTTCTTTAGAGGATGATTCAGCACCGCGTCATCCACGTAGACGGGCGATATCTGCTTCCGTCAGGAGGGAGAGAGAGGCATTACATCGTCGTGAGGAGGATTATGATTCCTTCGATGATGAGCATCTGGACAGTCCTGACGACGGGAGCGACGATGATGACCCGTATGAGTTAGAGCACCCGGAGGTGGAGAGGCAGGGGGAGTATAGCAGAGGACGTGGTCGAGCGGGTACTTCTACTTCCGCCGGATGGATGGTGCGGAAGGGTACGGGTGGGAGGTTTACGACCGGGGATTCGAGCTCGTGCACTGTTGATCCCCGCGCTCAGAAGAAGAAGAGGGTCCAGGACGATTCTTGGATCGTGAGCAGTATGACGCCTGGTGGTCCTTTAGATGGGAGCGTCATTCCTAGTTTCTGGGGTCACATCGCTAGATGGATCTGGGACGGAGAGGATCGGAAGGTTCTGAAGTGCCATAATCGGCACAGAGCCTGTACAGCACTACAGGGTTGGCGGTCCACACTGAGTGCTAATATCAGAGAGGAGATTAGTGCCACGCATTTGGGGCACTTACCGTACAGCATGTTCCCTTATCTCGACATGCCTTTGATTTCTGTGTTTGTGGAGCGGTGGCAGCCTGACACCAACACTTTCCACATGCCTTTCGGAGAGATGACGATCATGCTTCACGATGTTTTCCAGATCCTGCGCATTCCTGTAGATGGTCGTCTGGTTAGTGCTCAGGGGTCGACGTCTGAGCTGAGGTGTTATGTGGCAGAGTTGCTTGGTGTCACACCTGATGGTCTGGCGAGAGATACAGCTTTATGGAGTGGTGGTGGTGTCGGCATCGACTCCCTTGAGGACCTATGCAGACAGGCACGACCTCCGCGAGTCGATGATACACAGTTGACGGCGTACCTATTCTTGATGCTCGGAGCCGTCTTGTTTGTCGACAAGAGTGGTTGCCGGATCAGACCACGCGATCTACTGGAGGCTAGGGACCCGGAGACCGTTCGTGAGTACTCGTGGGGGTCAGCGACGTTGGCATACCTGTACCGTCAGCTTGGGATAGCTAGCCGTGCGGATTGTTCTGGGATTGCAGGTTGTCTTACGCTGCTGCAGGCGTGGATATACGAGTACTTTCCCGCATTCCGCCCGCATCGTGAGCGGAAGATTATCGACGATGGTCATCCACGTTCGGGTATGTGGGCCGTCCGGAGCGAGGACAAGAGCGATGGACGATTGCGTTCCATCCGCGCACGGCTAGATCAGATGACTGCATCAGAGGTATCAAACTTTACACCATTTACATTTATTTATTTAATTTTAAGATGTATTATTATTAATGTGTTAAAGTTTAGGTGAAGTGGTTACCCTATGGTCCTGACCCAGCAGCGGTTGTCCCGAGGACTTTATTGATGGGCCTTATTCGTTATCGGGATATCATAGAGCCTTATATGCCCGATCGGGTCTTGCGTCAGTTAGGATATGTTCAGGTGATCCCGGTTGACATCCCGACACCAAAGCATGCGGTGCGGTCTGCGACAGCAGCGACGTACGACGTCAGGTTCCCCGCTTCTACAGCGGAATCGACTTGGCGGACATTTCCAAGAACATGCCGACTGTTCTTTGCCGACTTCAGACGTAGTCGCGACCCCTCGGAGTGTGATGCAGGTTATCTTGATTGGTTCGGTAGTTACTCACATCCTATCATCGTCTGTGGTGCCTCCTGGAGAGCAGATCGACCACCAGATAGGACGTGTGGCGATCTGGTAAATTTTTCATTTTATCTATATTTATTTGTACCGTAGGTTTTGTTAATGTACGCTAATGTTAATGTTATGTGCAGTGGATGGGTAAGATGATACGGGTTGTAGACCCAATCTTGCAGATGAGGGATGAGCTGCCAGACGATGCCAGAGCTGCATGCGGAGATGTGGATCAGATCATACAGTCGTGGCATACTCAGTTAGGCATCTCCGACCATGATTCGGATGATGAGTAGGTTGATTTGTTGTACCGTACTCTTAGTATTTGCATTTATATTTGTTTATTTGTCGTACGCTTATTATTTGTATTTGTGTTTGCTAACATATTGTACGCTTATTATTTGTATTTGTGTTTGCTTATTTGTCATACGCTTATTATTTTTATTTGTGTTTGCTAACGTATCGTACTATTATATATAATGCAAATAAAGCAAACATATCAAAACATATTACATAATAAAGCAACATTATATAATGTACAAACATACCAAAACATATTACATAATTGTACAAACATATCAAAACATATTACATAATTGTTGTCAATATGCTATCCTATTTTGATACTCCAGCTCTCATCCAATAACACTCTCATCTCGTACTTGAAACCACAGAGTCGCTATAGGAGGTACGGGGAATCCCTCATTCAAATCCAAACGAATGTAATGAGCGTAACTCCCTAGATGAGCAATAATCAACTCTCTGCACGGTCTCGTCACGGTAGGTGGACTCTCCCAAGGTAGAACTGTAAGACATGGGTATAACAAACCATCATTTCCGAGAGAGAAGAACATAACTGCACACTTGTAAAAATTTGCAATGGGAAACAAGTCTGTCCACGTCTCCATGTAGTGATTCTCGCCACAAGGTCCCCCGCCCCAATTAATCCGGTGACGAGCCTGCTCCACACCGTCGTAGTATACGTGCTCATAAAAAGATGGGTTCGCAGCTATCTCATTTGAAATGGAACGACGGGCGAGTTGCCAATTGTCTTCACCACCGTGAAAAACATCGGCGACACATCGAAATCCACAGTTTCCATCAGCACGTACATCATTCCACTGGTGTAGGAATGGCATAATAATTCCTGGAATCCTATCCGCATATGGGAAGTCGTATACGTCAGCCCGCCCAGTCACTACAATATCAACAAAAAATATAGTTACATATAATAACAAAAGATACATATTTACTGAAATAAATAACAAAATTATAATAACAATAAATATAGGGATGGTATACCTGATCCTCCCCTCACAGACGAAGAACCAGAAGATCGACCACGACCTTTGCTTCTACTACCGGAAGAACGACCACGACCTCTGCGTACTCAAACGCACTAGGGTCCCGTCGTGTCGACTTTCCCCTTGGTCGACCTCGTAGCTTTGTTTTTTCTGCAGGCTCTCTCAAATTCGCATGTTCGGGGTGTAGCTGCTCGAATAAAACCCGAGAGGCAGATCGAATTACGGTGGGGTCACTTCCTGCAATCTCATCAACCAGGCTGCGAAAATGTTCGGCGTCTTGAGCTGCCTGAGACACAAACTCTATTTTCCCGGCTCCTTCCCCGATGACAAGTGTCCTCCAGAACGAATGAATCTGCTCTAAGTAAATTCCGTTGTCTGATTCAAGACATCCGTGGATGGTACATGCGCAAGGTATGCCATGAGAAGTCAGAAAAGCACACTCACAACGATATTCAACTTCATCATCTAACTGTTGCATTCTTTTCACCTCCTGACTCAGCAATTGCAAGCAGTGATGCGAAACTCGACCATTTATGTGACGATATAGAGCATGTCCGAAATTAGTCAAATTTCACCGTCTCGAGTCTTCAAGAGCGTTTTGAATATTCATCAGCTGCATTTCAATAGCCGCGTTGACGCGCTCGAAAAGAGTGTCCAGAGCTGCAGTCGATGTAGAAATCCACTATTTTAGAGCCGAATGAGCACTTTCGACCCTACAATTCGTGATGTTCCCAAAATGAAGGACTTTGTTCGTCCAATTCAGCACAAACTTTTCTTTATGCACCAACCACGTGGTGTCCAGATACTCCGTGATAGCCGGCCACGATCTATACAAATCTTTCAGAGCATACACAGCTCTATCATACTCGGCTTCTGAAGTAGAAAGCATGATTTTCCTCCATCTTCCACGCCTCAAAGTCTCTGCCATCTGCTTATTTTTGCCGAATACGTGGTATGCGTAGTTCAATACGTCTTTGTTGATGTGTCATGTGCAGAGTAAATGAGCAGAGTCAGGAAATGCCTCTCTCACTGGTCGCATAAGGCCTAACTCCCGGTCTGTTATTATTGCAGTCGGGCTGACAATCCCCAATAACAGATCTCGCAACTTCTCCATCACCCACAGATAACTAGAGTAAGTTTCATCCATCAAAATCACATATCCAATAAGGAAATTCATGTTTGTTGGTGTGACCCCAATCATTTCGAACAAAGGCATATTATACTTGTTCGTCTTGTAAGTCGAATCCATGCAGATAACGAAAGGATGTGTCCGCAACAACTGGACTGACGTCGGATGTGCCAAAAAAGCGTGAGTGACGACATCAGTTTCTGGATCCGCCATAATCCAATGTAAGTATTCACACTGCACTGCTTGATAGAGAAACTGCTGGACGGGATTCCGGTCTTCAGATTTTGTCCTCCTCATGTAATCTCTGAAATTATAAATATGTCTTTGATTTGGATTGTCCTCCGGGAATTTTTATTTTACTGCCTTCAAGATGTTCCGTGGTTTTGCTTGCGCCTCAGTCATATCACGAACAATCTTCTTCGCCCCAGAACTTAGACCACTAATTTGACGATGACCCTCTGGATAAACTGTCAGTCTGTGGTTGTGATGTCCGTGAGCACTATTAAAAACCACAACCCATCCATCACGATCTCGTCGCTCCACCACTTTTATTAAGAAACGGCAACCGCAACCCTTTCTTTTGGTGTTTCTTCGAAGTGCAGTATCCATATCCCGAGACTCCTTTTGATTTCGCCGGTCGCATCTCAAATAACAATCCATCCGACTATCTGATCTTGTTTTGTACGACGACACGACCAAAAATAACACAGCTCCGATAGCTACTTGTTTGGTCCATTTACATGCTTCATCGATTGTTTCAAAGATTTGTGTAGTTTGAAATAACTCACTGTAATTCACTCCATCACCACCGAAATCTTCCAACGGAACCTACAAAAAAAATTCGAAATTAAAAAAATCAAAAAAATTCCGGGCGTCTGTATTAAACGCCTACCCCATGGGGGGCGTCTGCGTTAAACGTTTTTCCCATGGGTGAGGCGTCTGAGTAGGACGCCTGACCCTAGGGAAGGGCGTCTGCTACAGACGCCTTACCCATGGGGAGGACGTCTAAATAAGACGCATCTCCCATTGCGTAGGCGTCTGCATTAGACGCCTCAGCCAAGGGGAGGACGTCCTACGCAGACGCCATCACCTTGGGGGAGGCGTCTAATGCAGACGCCCGGCCCAAAATTTGTCCCGCGCCAGGCTTACCTCACCGGATGCATCACCCTCGCCAGACATTTTTGTGGTGTTTTTACTGATAAATTATGAATATACAAGACCGTAGGCCTAATTTATAGACACGGGACGATATGGGTATTAAATATATTGCTAAGGACAATTTGGTAATTTCAAGGGGCGATTTAAGTAGTTTTAGGACGACGTTTAGTAGTTCCCATATTTTTTTTGCAACTATGTTTAAGTGATGGATGCGCTAATTTGCAATTTTGGAGTTAATACAACCCAGTTTGACATGAGCAATCATGATTGAGAAATACAAAAGAGAGATGAAAAACATTCAACAGTCCCAGGAAAACACTTTTAAGGCAAACGGAGTCTGCAGGACCCACACCCTTGACACTAGTTACACTAACCAGTAAGTCAGTAACTGACTCGGCGTCAACCAGGCAAAGGGTCACAAAGAAACTCAAAAAGAGGTTAAGACTACTACAGACGAACATAACAATGATTCGTACCATCAATATTGTTGTTCATTCCAGGAGACTAGTGACTATCGAACCAGACTTCCTAGAACAAGGTAATGACCACTAACAATTAACAAAGCAATCTAATTGTCCAACGTAGGTTACAACTCACAAAGTGTGAAAAATTTAAAAATCTAGAAAGCAGAAAAGTTACATATCAATGTGTTCGATTTGTACACATGGTGGCAGAAACAAAACTTGAGAAACAATGGTACACTTTGCTTCTCAGCGAGAAGCCAAGGACCAAAAATTAAGAAGAAAGGATGGTGAAACGGCAAACCAGCTTAAGAAAGCCATTGCTGTTGCTGTTTCAAACTTTGTGCAATGGTTCTGCGCACAGTTGCCAATATCATTACCAATGAGGACTGTGATGCCTGCTGATGCACAAGCAGCAGCAAATGTAAGGGTCGAGGAAATCTGCAGGGAACAGAAAATATATTCAATCAGAAAGGAGATGTCTGTTTATGTGGTTCTCAATTAATTGTCAAAAGCGATCAATGTAAACAAAGTAACAGCAATGCAGGAATTGAAGGCTGCATAACTGCAATATAAAAGTCTAAGATCCCTGGTAGACCACAAAGAACTCAGCATTGATGAGGTGGATCAAAATGGCAGTGGTTATTAAGTACGTTAAAAGCACGATCAGTACCACTTTCATTCAACTTAGCTTGATAACTATATTCTTTCCAACCCTAAGAAATCGTTAATGCATATCCAACTGATTAATGATGTCCAAATCAAGAGCAATCTTAGAATTGGAAGTCCAAAAATCGGCAACATAATCGGTATATGTGTAAGCAAAAATAATGTTTTAATGTGCGACCACATAATCGGTATGCGGCCGCACAGTGCAGTGGCCTCCCCGAGAGTCACATATGCGCCCCCCTCACAGTCACACCCAATAGGTGTGTCGCATATACAACCTGTGAGGACGCATATGCGGTGTATGGGGCCCAATGGCTCTATGCGGTCGCACAATCATTTGTGTGGCCGCATAGTCCAAATGTGTGACCGCACAAGCTATATAGCCGTTAGAGCACGAAATTCAGGGGGGGAATTTCCATTTTTCCCCTGAAACCATCTATAAATACCACCCTCCATATACTTTAATCCTCACACCTCTGATTCTCTCACTCACTCTCAAGCTCTCCCATTCTCCATTCTCAAGTTTTTCAAGATTCGAATTCCGAAGTTTTGGTTGGAAGAAAAGCGGAGTTGGTGATCGTGGGGTGGATTTTGGTAGCTAAATTGCACTGAATCTCAATTTCGAAGCAACCTCCTCCACCATTCAAGTGCATTCTTTTCAACTCTCTTTTAGTGTAATATTGCATTTTACTTTCCACTAAAAAAACACTAGATATAATGGCAGATAGTGGACCTACTGGTAATGAATTTTCCCTTAATCATGAAGATTATAGTCACTTTCGTCCAACAAAATTGAATGGCCCCAGTAGTAAAACTCCCCATTACCAATATATTGCTCACCCAGAAAGTAGTGATGTTTAACCATGTGCATATGCATCCACTGGTTACCGTGAAGAAATTAAAGCAATTGTAAATGATTTTATGGACTTACATGACGCGGAGGGGTTTGGAGGCACCGGATCCAGTTCGGAAACCGGTCGAGGTAGTTCATCTTCCCCACAACCTCCCATGGTTCAACCTTGAAAGAGGCAAAGGAACTGATCGATATATGGAGCCGGATCTAGAGCTTATCACACTGAAAAAGCAATTGTAGATGATTTTATAGACTTAGATGACGTGGAGGGGTTCGGAGGCACCAGGTCCGGTTCGGAAACTGATCGAGGTCGTAGTAGTTCATCTTCCTCACAACATCTTGTGGTTCAAGCTCGAAAGAGGCAAAGGAACCAATCGATATATGGAGCAATGAACCGTTTCTGTCAAGGACGTTGTCGACCAAAATGAAGGAGTTCCCACCTAAACCACTATATACAATCATTTCAAAAAAGAGGTGAGGAAAGAATTAACCCAACTTTGGGCGAAATTTTTCTATCGAGCATGTATGTTTTTCAATGCATACTCGTACAAAGAATTTAAAGACGCAATTGATTGAACATCTAAATTTGAGTCTGATCACCAATGACTCCACACGAGGTTTCCTAACCGTGTCTGAAAAGCAAGATTGAAAAAATAAAAACAATTCTAAACTCATACAAGGAAGATTGGAAAATATATAGGTGTACTATTATGACTACTGGGTGGACTCGTGCTTATGGTAGAAGCATATAAAAAATTAGCTAATTGGCCCAAAGGCACCGTGTTTTTGAAGTTTATGGATGCATATTCTCACTCCCACGCCACAGACTATTTGTTCAAGTCGGAGAGCATTATGTCGTGCAGGTGGTCACTGACAATGTCGCCACCTATGTATCTGCTGGGAGAATATTGATGTCAAAGGGGAGGTCGTTATTCTGGACCCCGTGCACAACAGCTCACTACATCGATTTCATCTTGGAGGATATCAGAAAGTTATACATCAAGATCGTTACCACATATCGGAAGAATGTCAACTACTTCAAGGCGCACACTCAATTAAACGATAGGATGAAAAAAGTCATCCAATGAAATTTGATTCATTCAGCCATCACCCATTTTGCCACTGCATTCCTACTACTACAAAGTCTTAAGGTGAAACAACAAGCTTCGAAGACCTTCATTGTGTCAGCTGAGTTCGCTGATTCAGATTTTTTTTGGCAAAAGAATGCCAAATTGAAGAGCAACCAATCAAGTCTACGAAGTCATCATATCGACGACCTTTTGGAACAACGTCACCAACATTCTAAAGGCAAGTCAACTATTGGTGGTTGTTCTTAGGCTGGTGGATGGTGACGAGAAACCCGTAATGGGTTACCTGTACGATAGAATGGAGAAGGCAAAGTTTCAAATCAAGGACAACTAGAAATTCAGATCCCAATTATACCAACCCGTTATTGAGGTCATTGATAGAAGAAGAAGATGGCACCAAATGTCGAGTCTCTTGTACTCTGTCAGTTTCCTCTTGAACTTGACTACATTTTTCGATTGTGAGAAACAATCAAAGGCAATCGACACTCATTTGACAGAATGGTTGGATGTTCTGGAGAAGATGGTCCCAAACCGTGACGATCAAGATCACATATCAAGGCAATTGGATCGTTACAAGAAGAGTGAATGAATTTTTGATAGAGAAATCGTGATATGGCAAGTGAAAACGAAACAAAAAGATTCCTACTGATTGGTGATATGATTATGGAAGGGGTGTCAGTGGGGTAAACCGCTCTTTGAAGGAGTTGGCACTTAAATTTTGGGTCTAACATGTTCAGCATCCGGATGTGAGAGAAACTGGAGTGTGCTTGAGCAAATACACACAAAAAAATGAATCATTTACTAACGAAGAAATTGAACGATATGGTATATGCCAACTACAACCGAAGATTGAGGCAGGAATTCATGGAGAGGAAAGACAAACAATGCTACTACGACTATTATAGATTATGGCTTGATGGAAGATCATCCTTGGTTGGTGGAAACAGGTGATCCAGTCTTCGCAGGAGATGAAATGACATGGGCGGATGTCGAAGAGGTTACTTTTGGTCCATCACGATGGAAATTGCGTCGTGCAACAACATCGATCTCCAAAATTCTACGAACTGCTATGGAGCCATGGAGGAGAACTTCAACTTCAGAAATCACCATGAAACAACTACTTCATCAACGGTGGTGGTTCGAGACATAGATGAGGAATTTGCGGATACAGATGATGAGGAAACAGAGGAAGATGGAGCTATCATGAGTAGGGGTGAGCTTCGGTCTGGGACCGGACCGAAACCCGAATTTCGGTATCTAACGGACCGAAGACCAGACCGAAAAAATTCGGGTCAGTCCGGTTCGGTCCGAAATCCGAATTTTACTCACGAAACATGGGTTCGGTCCGGGACCATACCGAAGACCGGACCGAAAAAAATCAGTTTGGTTTGGTCCAGACCGATCAAGTCGGGTCAGTCTGAAAATTCGGTCTGACCCGAATTTTGCTCACCCCTAATCATTGAATCTCATTGACTCAGAAAATTCCGACAACATAGAAGATGACCTTAGTGGGTTAAGAACCAAATTGTTTCCCTATAGACTAAGGTCACAATTACTACCTAGTGCATACTACTTGTGTTACAAAATTAGTGTTATGCTTTTACAGTTGTTCAGTAGTACAGTTGTACTAGGTGTATCTTGTAAATGTAATACTTAAAAGTTATTCAATGAAAATATACCTAGTGGTTTAGTGGGTAGACGGAACTTCCGATGAGGCAATGCCGTCGAGGAACTAAATATCTTGTCGAAGTCAAATCACCTTACGTATTATATATATAATTCCTAATTTTTTCCCTTATTTGTTTCTGATTTTCCCCAAAAATAAACAATTATTTGATATTTTTCTCATTTAAAAATTTAAAAAAATTACAATTGTGCGCCCACATATGAGACACTGGCGCACAAGGTCACACAGGGTCTCATATGCAATTCTTGAACATTGATTAATGAGTTTGAAGGTGTGATCGAGACGATAGAAAGTTCACACCTTGGGACGCAAATATTGTCTTCAAGTGTATGGGTGATATGACAACAATGTAGGGTGAAAGACGTCATGTTGTGTCTCTCCTTAAAGGTAAAGTTGTAAGTCTCATTTCAAAGGTGATATGCCATTTTTTTATGGTTCTTTTGCAAGTTGTGCAAGGTTAAAAAAGACATTGGGAGAGTATATGCATGCGATGTACCTTTTGTAATGAATTCCTTAATGCAATATACAAGGTTAAAAAGACATTGGGAGAGCATATGCATATGATGTAGCTCTTGTAATCAATTCCTTAATGCAATATACAAATCCTAGCTAGTAGGTCGCAGTCAATGATCTCAAGGTTTTTTTTGTTCTGAACGTTGTCGAAGACCTAAAGTTCCTCCACTTTACCATGTGCTTTGTTACACCGGTAGCTAGGCTAGTTGCATGTTTTATCTTAGAAAAGTAAAATGTCGATGTAATTGTAGGGTTTAATTTTCAATGTTTAGATTTCTTGTTTTGTTAAAGTAGTAACTTCGTTTAAGTTTTAGCGATTACTTCCTTTACAGTTCATTAAAATAAACACATGATCATGACCTTGAAGACTTTGTGATTATTTGGTTTCTTATCGTAGTAGTGGAAATGCAAACTTGTAAGGATTTAGAATTTAGAGTCTGAATAAGTCAAGCTAGTTTATACTAAGTTACTAACCGTCAACCATGGTTTCAATACCTAGGGTTGCACTAACAATGTTGATGTCATGTTGTTATAGTTTTACACAAATTGATCTTCACTAATTTATCCAACGAAGGTTTTCTTTTTATACAAAAAAAGGTGAAATCTCATTTAGGGAGGGATAACTTCAAGGTTTACAAACTTGACAAACCAAGAGGCTAAGGCAAGTTCCATGTAGGCAAATAAAGTTACAAACGAGACCAGCCTAACAAGTCACTCAATAAAGTGTTTCCTAAAAAATAATGCTTCTATAGATATATCTAATTAAAGGGGAAAGAAAATTTTAAGAAGCATTTAACTTTTAAATGTCACATGAATTTTGGTATTCTTTGCTCTAAGTTATCACTGATGAATGAGTGAGAGAAAAAGAACATAATCTAATTCATATGTCAAACGTAGAAGGCAACTACAAATATGAAATGTAGAAGGCAAAAATAGTGATGAGTAGAAAACGCCAAGCATCATTGATTAATTCATAAGAAAAGAAGAGAAAATGAAAATGCTTACCCCATCACCAATTGTAAATAAGCAAACAACCCGAGGATTGTGTAGGGAACGTCCAACTAGAAGAGCATAGATATCGAGAGCAGCTAAAGATAGACTCCATGAACTTTGTAAGATGACAACAGCTACAAGATAACTTGAAGACAAAATATAATGGTGTGTAAGATTTAACGGGTTTGAAATTGAAACAAACAAGTGATCAAGATTGGGAGAAATAGGGAAGTCTCTCGTTGGTTGTATTGTACGAGGGGACAAGTTACAGCACAGCACCTAGTTAGCTTCATAATAGAACATAGAAAACGGAAATAGTATACGGATGATTGCAATATTTTATTTTCATGAGTGATGGAAGTAATTTTGGATGGCCATTTTGAGGGAGGAAGTTGGACTGAGTGATTTTTTGGTGGGAGATGGAAGGGAAGAGAGTGGGGGTACCGTACCAGAAGGCAGTGACGGAGGTGAAATCGTTGGTGGTGACCATGACGCAGAGGGCTGCGACGGCGAAGAAGAACTGGAAGGAGCGGAGGAGAAGGCCGCCTAGGGTTCCCGGCATGCCCTGGATGTCCTTCATCCATGGTATGTTGACGTTATTGTTGTTTTCGTCTTCATCACCTACTCCGGCGGCGGCGGCAGCAGCAGGAGGAGGAGGAGGAGGTCCATCGGCAGGAGCTGCTGCTTCAGTGGCCGAAGGAGGCGGCACCTCGATAGGGTGGACGGAAGGCCGGCTGATGTTCATCATCCACCAACCAACTTACTACCCAAAGTTAAGAGCAGGTTTGGTCGACTGGATTTGAATTAGGAATTAGGGTTGGCTGTCCTGTCAGCCTTGTTTGATCAATCGCCAAAAAATCCAAAACAAAAAAATACCCTTCAATTGATCACCAAATCCGCACACGACGACGACGACGACGAAGAGAATGGGTTGTTGCCTTGCCTTATTGGTAGAGAGAGAGAGAGAGAGAGAGAGCGACCCGAATTTGCTCTCAAGTCTTAACACCACACACAACCTTGCCGCAGAAGAAACGATAAAAATGATGCGATTTTTTTTTCTGAAATGTCTTCGCTTCTTGATCGTCGCATATTACTATTTTACCTTTCTACCGTTTCCACTTATATAACTCTTCGTTTCACTCTTTTAACACAACTTTCTCTTCATATTACTCTTCTATTCACCAGATATAATGTCTCGGAGGCCAAGAAAAAAATCAGCGGACACTCCAGACTACTCACATCTGGTAAATTGCCTTGTTTATTTTAATTAATTTTAAAAATAAATTGTGTCGAGCGTCTCCCACAGACGTTCGAACATTGGCCTAGACGTCTGCGGGAGACGCCTCCCACGTACGGCAGGCGTCTCTCGTAAACGCCCCGAAATTTTTTTTTTTGAATTTATTTAAATTGATTATAAATTGTGATAAATTTAAAATAAATTGAATATTATGTTAATAATGAGTTAAATTAGTTTAGTAAATCCTTTATTGATTATAAATTATGATATTTAATAAATAAATCGATTATTAAGTTAATAATTAATTTTAGTAATGCATTATTGATTAAAAGTTGTGATAATCACTAAATAAATTGATTATTATGTTAGTTATTAGTTGTGTACGATTTTAGTAAATGATTATTGATTAATTGTGATAATTGCTAAATAAATCGATTATTAAGTTAATAATTAGTTTAATTATTTTAGTAAATCCATTAATAAAATTTTATTTTTAAAATTGAATTAATAGTCATCGGGTTACCGTGGAGGAAAAGGGAAATCAATTCCCTTACGCGCGGTACGTAGTGTAGCAGACGAGTCAGGTCCTCGTCATCCACGTACACGGGGTATTTCTGCTTCAGTTAGGAGAGAGAGAGATATATGTTACGTCGTCGTCAGACACCTGGGGATTCTTTCGACGATGAGGATGATTCAGATGAGTTCAGGAGTCACGACGAGAGTGACGATGGGGATCGGTATGACTTTGGGCCACAGGAGGAGGCGATACATCAGTCTGGTCGAGGACGAGGGCGACATTGTGGTCCTTCGGCTGAGTGGATCATTAGGAAGGATCGAGGTGGCCGGTTTGTGACCGGTGATTCGAGTTTGTGCACTACAGACGCCCGAGCTTAGAAGAAGAAGAAGAAGAGGGGTGAGGACGACTCTTGGATCGTCACGGGTATTATGCCTGGTGGTCCTGTAGATGGCAGCGTCATTCTGAGTTTCGGAGGCCACATCGCCAGACGCATCTGGGATGGCGAGGATTTGAAGGTTTTGAAGTGCCATAATCGGCACAGAGCCTGTACGACATTGCAGGCATGGCGTCCAGTGATGACTGATGATATGACGGTGACTGTGGTTGACAGTGGATTGGGTCACTTGCCGTACAACATGTTTTCCTGCATCGACATGTCGTTGATTTCGGCTTTCGTGGAGCGGTGGCAGCCTGACACCAACACTTTTCACTTGCCGTTCGGAGAGATGACGATTATGTTGCATGACGTCTTTCAGATTCTGCACATTCCTGTTGTGGGTCATATGGTCAGTGCGCAGGAGCCAACATCTGAGCTGAAGTTATATGTATCTGAGTTGTTGGGTGTCAGCCCGGAGGGTCTTGGGCGGGATAGATCATTTTGGAGTGGCGGCGGTGTTAGTATCGATGTCGTGGACGAATGTTGCAGACGGGTGCGACCACCACGGACTGAGGATACGCAGATGACTGCTTACCTCTTCTTACTGCTAGGCTGCGTCTTGTTTGTCGACAAGAGCGGTTCCAGAGTCAGACTGCGCGACCTACTGGAGGCGAGGGACCCAGATACCATTGGTCAGTACTTATGGGGGTCGGCGACGTTGGCATATCTGTATCGCCAGCTGGGTATATCTAGCGTGCTGATTGTTCTGGGATTACTGGTTGTCTTACATTACTGCATGCTTGGATCTATGAGTATTTTCCTGTTTTCCGCCCACATCGGAGGGTGGAAGATTATTGAGCGTGGTCATTCTCGTTCGCGTATGTGGGATGTCCGAGCCGAGGATAAGAGCGAGGGTCGACTTCTTTCTATTCATAGACGGCTAGATCAGATAACTGCATCACAGGTATATAATGTATATATCATTCATGTTTATTTCATGTGGGCTCATCTCACATTTGATACCATAAGGTCGCTATAGGAGGTACTGAGAAATTATCAGCTAATTCAAACGAATAAAATGTTTGTAACTCCCTAAATGAGCAATGACCAACTCTCTGACAGGCCTCGTCATGGCAGACGGACTCTCCCAAGGTAGCACAGTAAGACACGGGAACAACGAACCATCCGTTCCCATTGCGAAATACATGACCGCACACTTGTAAAAATTAGCAATAAGAAACAAGTTGGCCCAAACCTCCATATAATGATCCTCACCATAAACTCCCCCGCCCCAATCAATTCGTTGACGAGCCTCTCCCACATTGTCGAAAAAGACCCTCTCATATATAGGATATGCACCTATCTCATTAGAAATTGCACGACGGGCGTACGACCAGTTCTCTTGACCAACATGGAAGACATCGGCAACACATCGAAATCCACAGTTGTCATCAGCACGTACGTCATTCCACCTTTCCAGAAATGGTAAAATGATTCCTGACAGTCTATCAACATATGGGAAGTTGTTCACGTCAATCCGTCCAGACACTGTAAGATATGTAAATAACAATTCATTAAAACAACAAAATTAGGAGATAATATAATCAACCTTATCTAGATTACTAATATATATTAAATAACAACAAAGATATCGTCATACCAGAAGATCTTGTGCCCATGTTCACGGACGATCGAGACGAATTGGAAGACCGACCACGACCCCTGCTCCCACTACTGCCAGACCGACCACGACCTCGCTCAACATACTCGAAGGCACTTGGGTCCCGACGTGTCGACTTTCCCCTAGGTTGACCTCCTACCTTAATATTTTCTGCGGGTTCTCCATAGTTCGATTGATTGGGGTGTAACTGTTCGTATAAAATACGGGAGGCACTACGAATTACTGCAGGGTCGCTCTCCGAAATCTCATCAACAAGCTTCCGAAAATGCTCGACGTCTTGTGCTGACTGAGCCATAAACTCTGACATCTGGACTCCTTCTCCAATGACAAGTGTTTTCCAGAATGAATAAATATGCTCTAAATAAATTCCATCACCTGACGCAAACACTCGTACATGGTACATGCACAAGGAATCTCATGTATTGTCAGTAAAGCACACCCACAACGATATTCAACTTCATCACTTAAGTCCTGCATTCTCTTCAACTCCTGAGTCAATAACGACAAGCAGTGATGCGAAACTCGGTCATTTATATGCTAAAACAAAGGACCTATGTAGTTTATCACAATTCGACGTCTCGAATCTTCAAGAAAGTTCTAAATATTCGTCAGCTGCATTTCAATAGCCGGGTTCACGCGGTCGAAAAGAGTGTCGAGAGCGGCAGCCGATGTAGTGATCCACTCTTTCAGAGCCGAATGTGCACTTTCCACCTTGCAGTTCGTAGTGTTGCCGAAATGAAAAACTTTATTCGTCCAATTCAACACAATTTTTTCCTTATGCGCCAACCACGTGTCTTCCACATACTCCGTCAGCACTGGCCAGGACTTGTAAGAATCTTTCAGATTACGGACTGCTCTATCATAATCCGTCTGTGAATCAGAAAGCATGACTCTCCTCCACCTTCCATGCCTAAAACTCTCTACAAGCTGCTTGTCCTTTCCGAATATGTGGTATGCGTAGTTGTACACATCTTTGTTGATATGTCAAGTGCATAGTAAATGAGCAGACTCAGGAAAAAACTCTGCCACTGGTCGCATCAGACCCATCTCTCGGTCCGTTATTATTGCAGTCGGGCTAACAATATTCAATAACAGATCTCACAACATCTCCAACACCCACCGATAACTAGACTCGGCCTCATCCTGCAAAATCGCACATCCAACGAGAAAATTCATGTTTGTTGGAGTAACCACAACCATCTCAAACAAAGGCATCTTCTACTTGTTCGTCTTATACGTCGAATTCATGCAGATTACGAATGGTTATGTACGCAACAACTGAACTGAAGTCGGATGTGGCAAAAATGCGTGAGTGGGGACATTAGTTTCTTCATCTGCCACAATCAAATGCAAATACTTATGTTGCACTGCCTCCTTGAGAAACTGCTGCGCGAAATTCCTGTCTTCAGATTTCGTCCTCCTCATGTACTCTCTGAAGTTATAAATGTGTATTTGATTGGGATTATCGTCCGGGAATTTCTCCTTTACTGCCAACAAAATGTTACGTGGTCTTGCTTGTGCCTCTGTCATATCACGAACAATTTGCTTTGCCCCAACACTAAGTCCGCTGATCTGTCGGTGACCCTCTGAATAAACTGCAAGTGGGTGATTGTGATGCTCATAGATGCTACTAGAAACAATGACTCATCCATCACGATCCCGTCGCTTCACCACTTTTACCAAAAACCGACAACCGTAATCTTTTTCTTTTTGTATTCTTTCGCAGTGCAATACTCGTATCACGAGAACTCATTTCACGTATGCGATCACATCTCAGGTAACAATCCATCCGGTTATCTCCTTTTGGTCTGTATGATGATATAACCAAAAAAAATTGGTTCATATTGCAACTTGTTTCGCTCATTTACAAGCTCACTGTAAATTACTCCATTACCACCGAAATCTTGCAACGGAACCTGAAAAATTTTAATTTAACAGAAAATTTAAAAAAAGGCGTCTGGCTAAGCCGCCTCCACCTAGGTGGAGGCGGCTTAGCCAGACGTCCGAGTCGGGAAAAAAATTCCGCCCCCGTTACCTCGCCGGATTCAGGTGATTCTCCAGACATTTTCGCGGTGTTGGTACTAGGAATGTGAGTAAAACTGAGTCAAACACCTTGTTTAAAGATACGGGACGAAGTGTGTATTAATTGATTTGTTAAGGGCAAAAATGTCATTTTTTGGGCGATTTAAGTATTTTTCCGGCGACGAATAGTAGCCCTAGGGGGGGGGGGGGGGGGGGGGGGTTGTTTCTAACAAAGTAAGTAAGAGAATTACTTTACTCCCATCTTGGGCTCGAGGCGAATACGGTTGTTCATCGCGCCCACACACCTGATCTTTTGATTTGCTTGGGTAGATCTCAAAAAGTATACGATTGTTAAAATACTCCTGTATTTTCACTATTCACTTGGGTGCACCTACATTTCACTACATATTGCTTGCATACCCTATAGGTCGTTTGTGGGCTAACAAATGAAAAATGTTGTGTGCACTCCGTCAACGTCGTTCACTTAATTGTAAGATGGTTAGTTAAGTTTGGGTTATTAAGCTTAATACACACAATGATTGTCCGGGACATTTAAGTTGAACCTGAGTCGAAATCACCCAAACTTGACAGAAAATTAGACTCGACCCAACATCAAAATCACCCTAATTCGGCTAAACCCCACATTTTCCCCTAAGTCCATTCTTCCTCGATCGAACCCCAACTCTTGCCACCAAAATCCGATTTGCAATCTCTACCCAGACGAGGCTAGTTGGCATCCCGATTTCAAATCCATCACCCCTACTCCCCAGTTCCCCCACGTCAGGGACATTTGGATGCACCCAATGTCGTTGATTTCAATATGACTGCACGTCTTAATCATAGAAGGAAAATCAATGTGATTTTTTCTTTTGTTAGAAACAAAATTAGTCAACAACTTAAATCATGAAGAAAAATAATATGAAAAAAATCAGACGAAGAGTTTAGAGGAAGAATAATTGTTTAGAAAGCAGACCTGACGGATGGCATATTAAATAAAAGGAAAATAAGTTATGGAAGCAACCAACCAAACCAACCCATGGGCCGTAAACTTTAAAAGATTGGATGGACATCAGCGAATTGGGCCGAGTTCCAGGTCCAGGTCCAACCCATCTTGATCTTCGGGGGTGGGGAACGAACGACGGACCAACAAGGGTAAGAGTCTTGTGGGATTTGTGTTTGTAGGCAGGCCGGACAGGGCAGCGTAGTCGGAATAGGATCGGGTGGGGTTGGTCGTCGGGAAGATGACGGAGTCAATGATACGGAAGAAGCCAGGAATGGTGAGCGTGAAGGAGATGCCGATCCTCCAGGATGGACCCCCGCCCGGTGGATTCCCTCCGGTCCGGTACGCGAGGCGGATCCCTTCCAAGGGGCCGAGCGCCATGGCCATCTTCCTCACCGCCTTCGGTGCCTTCTCCTGGGGAATGTACGAGGTCGGAAAGGGTAACAAGATCCGCAGGTTCCTTTCCCTTTCCCTTTCCCTTTCTCTTTCTCTTCTTCTAACCGCCTAGCCTAGGCTGGCTAACCCTTTCCTAATCTCTTACCGCCACCTTTCGACTTTTGTTACTAACATTGTTATATGAGAACTGGTTAATAGCTAGCTGCTGTTGCCCGTAACTACTAACTAGTACTTCCACAACAATTATTAGGATTTCCTATGTCACGGAATAAATCTTCTTTTCTAAACTTAAGGAAGGAAGGAAGGAAGGTGTTACCAACTAAGTGGACATCAAATCAATGTTACCTTTTTATTTACAAAATAATAACTTGGATCAAGAGGCATAAGTTTTGTTCTCCTTTTCTCTTGCTATCTAACCATTAAACATATTTGATGAGTTTCATTACTGATCTTTGCCAAGAGACAACCATCTCATCCCTTTGGTGTGTTAATATTCTTCTTTGGAGGAACTCACTCATTTCTTAGTTCTAATTGTTTTCCTAATCCTAGCACCAATCTAACCTGAATTTATACTTTTTATTATTATTGTGTTTGATCTTTTGTTATTGATCATGTGGTATGTGAATCTTCTTTTTTTAAATAAAAAAGTGGTGTTTCTGTGTGCCCATGTTTCTTGATAGTCCATGTACGTTGGGGTAGTATGTTGTAAATTATTTCACCTTGCAAGAATTAGCACCAGTTATGGTGAGTTTTCTTGTACAATTAGCTTGACTTGGCTATTTATAAATAATTGATTTAAATTGCTTTTACTTTCATGGACGGAAAGGAGAATTTTTTGGAGTGCATGCTTGTTGTTTTTACATTATGCTTTCTGGTTGAGTGGAAGCATTCCAAATCAAAATTCATAAGTGACCTTAAAATTGACAGACCTGGGCAATAATAGCTTTGTGTGAAAGTGCTCTTTGTCTTGTAAATTAGGTACACATGCTAGTACCTAGCAGCAAGTATGGTTGAAAATACGATCAACATGTAGTCTTGTTCCATACGCCATGCAATCTTTCTAATAAGAATGAATGAATGATGCAAGTTGTTTTGCTTCTCCAGTCACTCAACATAATTCAGTACTTGAAGATTAATTTGTTTGGGCCGTCATACGAACTTCTATTGTTATTTTTTCACCTCTTATGTGATCATATATGTGTTTCCTAATGTCTTTGATAACATAGGCAAATAGTGTCTTGAATCTACAGGGCTCTAAAGGAAGAGAAATATGCTGCTCGTCGTGCAATTCTCCCCATGATTCAAGCCGAGGAGGATGAAAGGTAATTCTTGTTAACGACAAGGCTTTCAATCCTTCATTCTTTTTATTTTTAATGAATTAGTATTCATAATTAATTTATGATGTGGTCTGTTTAGGTTTGTGAAAGAATGGAGAAAGTATCTGGAGGAGGAGGCCAGGATAATGAAGGATGTTCCTGGGTGGAAAGTTGGAGAAAGTGTTTACAACTCTGGCCGATGGATGCCACCAGCAACCGCAGAGCTACGCCCTGATGTGTGGTGAGGACATGATTTATAGCAATCCGATCCACATGTGAGAATGGTGTCCTGTTGTTTGAAGATCGTTTACGAGTGAGAAAGAAGATCGGTCAGTCCTGAATAATCCAGTGGTTTAAAGCATGAGTTGTATTTTAACAGCTGGTTATATTTTGTTACGTGCACTGGGAAAGACCTTGCTAGTTGAAAATTTGTCTCATTTCTTTGGCATCTGAGTTGTTTTTAGTGATTTTGACACCTTAAATAATGTATAATGGAAGTCAAGTTGCGCTAGATTTCATGGGGGGGTTTCCCATGTTAACGAAAATTATTGCTTTGATTGTCTATTTTCCCTTGCTCTTTCTCTCCGGCTTGGTTTTGTGATGAATAATATCAGTTGTGGCAGTGATCGGATTGTCTTTCATAATTAGACCGTAACATTTTGGTATGATATGTTTTTAAGGGGTTTGGATTGGGGGATTCTTGTTGTGTAGAGATGAAAGACATTAGATGAAATGTATTATTCATTTGATGTGATGATAAGATGCTGGGCATAAGCGTAGTTTTGGTATTGCTTAGAATCCATTAGGCATGTTGCCGACACAATGTTATATGGCATACACATTAGGAAATAGGAATGGTTGGTTTGCAACGGGTGTTTTTTTTGTAAATAATTTATTTTTGATTGTTTTTGGCAACAAGACTGTGAGTTGAAGAGCAGTAGTTTGCATTGATGTAAATGCAAGTCCGGAAAATTGAAATAAACAAGTATTTGAAAATGGAATGATGGGGAGGAGTGACGTAGATAAAGGAAAAGTGAGGCCACGTGATGCATCAGCTATAGAGAAGAGTCTTTGTATACGGCCGCGTGCGTCCCGAACGCGGCTGATGTGGCATCTAGTCAGTTGTTCAGTCACCCAAAAGTAAAATGTACGTTTTTTCGGAAAATGGAAAAACATTTGTGGTTTTCGTGCGACGGTTCCGTTTCTGACGCATCGATAAGACCGAGAAAGGACATCATATCGACGTCTGTTCACATATCGAGTTGCGAAAGAAACCAAAATCGTTTCTGATCTTTCTCACATTTTCTTTCTCAACTTTTCTCTGATTCATCACTCGAGTTCTTTTTCGTAACCCTAGATATCCGTCGACGACATCGATTCTCCACGTCAAACTTCTCCATCGGGGGTGGTGGTGCACCAAGTTTGTCGTTTTAACTGTAACATTGAATTGCGATACTTTAAAAAGGAATGTTCTCATACGGTTGATGTTTTCTTAGGCTTCTACACATTACTTCAAGCCCTTCAAATGTTCGTGGACCCCAATAGAGAAGGTCTTTGGGAAGATGAAGGACGCAGAGAAAGATGTCTTCCGGGCTACCCCTTTCGGTCACTTCATCACCCTCTCCAACGTTCCTGTCGATAATGACATTATCGACTGGTTCATGGAACACTATGACCCCGAGGAGGTGAGGTTGAGAATCGACTCTGGGGTAGTACACTTCACAGCCGAAGACGTCCTAATTTTGGGGCTCAGATTACATGGGAAGGCTGTAAGGATGCATCCGAAGGAACTCGCAACCCGACAGGGGGGAGATTCTGAACAACACTCAACTTTCTGCCCAGATGATGGCTACGAGATATGTGGGTGATGAGGAGTACGTCCGGCTGCTCATTTGTTACATCTTCAACCTTTTTTTTCTACGATGACACCCATCGAACAAAAATTTGGTTCCTCGACCACTTGGCCGACTTGAATCAGCTACACAAGTACGCGTGGGCCGAGGTTGTTCACGAGGCAATTGTGACGGGTCTGGAGAAGGCCAACCGGGATCTACGCGCTAGGAGATCCACCAGTTCTTCTATTTTAAGAAAGGGATACGTCGATGAGTGTGTTGTTGTACTACAGGTAATGGTTCTTTCCTTTTTAAATGTTGTTTGTTCCTTTTTAAGTTGTTTTTTCCTTTTTAAGATATGTTTTTTTCATTTTTTAGTTATGTTTGTTCTTTTTTATGTTATACTTATTTCTTTTTAAGTTGTGTTTGTGTCTTTTTAAGTTGCGTTTGTTCCTCTTTTATATTTGTTTGTTCCTTTTTATTTTTTTTAATTTTTATGTTTTGTTTGTTCTTTTTTAAGCTGTTGTTTTCCTTTTTAATTATTGTTTGTTCATTTTTAAGTTTTGTCCTCTTTAAGGATTGTTTGTTCCCTTTTAAGAAAAGTTTGTTTCTTTTTAAGTTATGTTTGTTCATTTTTATGTTATATTTTTTCATTTTTAAGTTGCGTTTGTTCATTTTTAAGTTGTGTTTGTTTCTTTTTTATATTTGTTTGTTACTTTTTAAGTTTTGTTAGTTCCTTTTTAATTTTTGTTTGTTCTTTTTTAAGTTTAGTTTCTTCTTTTTTAAGTTATGCTTCTTCCTTTTTGGGTAACCGTTTTTATTCGGTTTCTCCTTCTTAGGTATGGTTGTGCGAGAAGTTCAACCTGAGAGAGCCTAAAATGGGTGGTCATCCTAGGTGGAACCGTTGGTCGAGCATATTTGGAAAACAACTTATACCGAAGAAATGGGAGGAACGGGGCATCACCCTTTCAAAAATTTACGCAGGCGAATTCAATCAGACTCAGCCGACGACCCTTACGCAGAAAGAGAAGGAAATCATTGATGTGACTGAAAAAACTCAGCCAACCCTACGAACAAATAGTGATTGTCAGTCAACAAGCCCCGAACCAATGGTGCAATTGAGAGACTGCAGCATCCCTCGGGACCCACTGATTTAAGAATTGGAGTTATCAGGGTTGAAGACTAAATGACTACAAATGGAAGTTTCCCTGAATGAGGCAAATGAAGAGGTTAAGAGGCTGAATGAGGAACTGAGGAAGTACCGGGAGGAAAATGATACCCTCAAGGAAGAGATTGCATCTCTTTGAGGATATGGTATACAAGGTGGAGAAGAAGAAGGGAGAGAGGATGATTATAAGGTTGAAGAGTAGGAAAGAGAGGAGGAGAGAAAGATAGGAGGGAAAGATAGGATGACATTGAGAGGGAAAGAGAGAGAGAGAAAGAAGAGGGCAGGAGAGAGGAAGAGAAAAAGAGAGATGAGAGGGAAAGAGAAGAAGAAAGAGGAGTAAAAAGAGAAAGAGAGGGAGAGAGAAAGAGAAGAGAAAAGGAAAGAGGGGGAAAAAGAAAATGAGAGGGAGAGGGAGAGGGAGAGAGAACAGAAGAGGCAAGAGGAGAAGAAGAAGAGAGGGAAAGAGGAGGAGAAAAAGTGAGAGGAGAGGGAAAGAGAAGAGGAAAGAGGAGGAAAAAGAGAGAGAGAGGGAAAGAGAACATAATAGGATAGAAGGGGAAAAAAATAGGGGAGGGAAAGAGAAGAGAAGATGCAAGAGGAGGAAAAAGAGAAACAGAGGGAGAGAGAACAGAAGATGAAAGAGGAGGAGAAAAAGAGACAGAGATGGAAAGAGAAAAGCAGTTACAAGAGGAAGAAAGGGAGAGAGAACATAAGATGATAGAAGAGGAAAAGAGGAGGGAGGAAGAGGAAAGAGGGAGGAAAGAAGACGAGAAGAAGATGAGGGATGCGGAGAAGGAAAGAGACAGGGACAGAAGAGGAAAACCGATAATAAAATGAGGGAGACCGCAATTTCAAAAAAGAGGGTGAGAGAAGAGGTAGAAAGAAAGATGGTAGAGGAGGAAAATGAGAAAGAGAAGGAGAGGGAGAAAGAAGAGAAACATTTAGAGGAGGAGAGAAGAGAAGGGGTTAAGCAGAAGGAGAAAAAGGAAGATAATGGAAAGGAAAAACCCATGATGGCAGATTGTGGGGGCCAAAAGAACACGCTCATCGCCAAAAAATAAGAAGATGATTTGAAAGAAATGAAGAAAAAAGAAGAGGAGCAGAAAATGTGAGAAAGAATGCTCCAGAGGAGCATGAACAAAAAAGAAAGTGGGATGTGAATGACGAATTCAGGTTGGCTCATCACGGGAGAGAGACAAGGTCAGACGTTGACATGGATGCATTGGCCACGTTGAGCCCCGATGAGCTGAACATTGTACTGAATCTGACCGCACCTACACATAACCAAATGGAGGTGATCTGGAGAGGTGATTTCTATTTTTTCACACGTTCCGACCTCAAGGAGCTAATGACGAAGGTGATGGATTTGACCAACAAGGCGATCGACAGTATGATTTGTGTAGTGGAAGAGCGCCAAAAAACAGAAAACTATCACCAATAAGTTATTTGTATTCCAACCTTCTATCAAGGAATATCATGATTGAAGAGTGGCAGGCGCCCAGACTACAAGGCGTTGAACTGGGAAGCATCATGATTGCATAACCACTGCTGCTATCAGAACACTGGACCCTGGTCGTTGTTAATGACTTAGACGAGGAGATCCTGCATTACAACAGTTGCTCTAAGGAGTTGGTCCCAGATGAGGATCCTGACAATGCGGTAGGGGTACATGAATGTTCGGCCAAAAATGTGGGTAAATTCTGGAGAAACCGTCTTAAGGTGAACTGACCAGTGAGATACCTGAAGGAAACGTGTCAAACACAAATGCCGGGAAGCAACGACTGCGATGTTTTTCTATACTACTGGATAAAATGTCTCATGCGGAATGTCACACCAACGGAACCGAAAGACCCAAGACACTTCACTCGATCAGGGATGAAATAGTCATTACTTTATTGAGGGACTTCCACTGCTGTGTCGACTTAAAGTAGTGGTTTGTAAATTAACAAATATATTTTAGATTGTTGCAATTAATTTTTTTTCATACTCCAAAGTAATAGCTCCCACCTTTTTAAGGTTGATCGATGCGTCAGCACAAACCTTAAAAAGAACAAAAACTCACTTAAAAAGGACAACTTCACACTTAAAAAGTGAAAACTCGTACTTAAAAAGGTACAACTTCACACTTAAAAAGAAAAAAACCGCAAACTTAAAAAAGAACACACTACACTTAAAAATGAACACTTCACGCTTAAAAAGTGAAAACTCGTACTAAAAAATGTACAATTTCACACTTAAAAAGGAGAACCGCAAACTTAAAAAGGAAAAATTCATACTTAAAAAGTGAAAACCCGTACTTAAAAAGATATAATTTCACACTTAAAAATTAGAACCACATACTTAAAAAGGAACAAACTACACTTAAAAAATGAAAACCCGTAATTAAAAAGGTGCAACTTCACACTTAAAAAGGAGAGCCGCATACTTAAAAATGAACAAACTACACTTAAAAAGGACAACTTCACACTTAAAAAGTGAAAACCCGTATATAAAAATGTACAACTACACACTTAAAAAGGAGAGCCGCAAACTTAAAAAGGAACAAACTACACTTAAAAATGTACAACTTCACACTTAAAAATGAGAACCGAAAACTTAAAAATGAACAAACTACACTTAAAAATGGCAACTTCACACTTAAAAAGTGAAAACCCGTACATAAAAAGGTACAACCACACACTAAAACTTCATATGCAAATTCTCCCCACGTGACAAATGCAAGTATCAACACGAACGAGGACTTGAAAAATGACAAATTCAAACTTAAAACGTGAAAACTCGTACTTAAAAAGGTACAACTTCACACTTAAAAAGGAGAAACACAAACTTAAAAAAGAACAACTAAACACTAAAAAAATGAAAACTTGTACTTAAAAGGGTACAAAATTCCTCATTCATAGGGAGAAATTGTTGTCTTACAAAAGTGTACAAAATTCAAAGAACAAGCATTGCTACATAATTAAGGAGCAAGTTGGTCGTAATAGAACTTCATGTCCCAATCGTCAAAATCTGGATCCCCTGGTCTAGGTGCGACCTGATGCATAGGTGATTTGTTCTTCCTTCGATACTTGCTTTTTTCTTCTGTGAGACCTTTTTTTGGCTTCTTTGAAGAATTTTCTCGACTAAGGAAACATGTCATCTAGTATGCGGTCTTCCTGGACGGGTTACTTTGTCTGGATTGCGCAAAGAGGTACCATCGGGCACAACTTCATCAACTATGGGAGGGGCATGTGGAATGTTCATACGTGACATCAACAACTCCATACACTTCACGGCCTTAAGATATCTTTCATGAGAAATAAATGTTTCCTGTGCAATCCAAAGAGCGCGACACATTATGTCTGCGTGACAATGCAGCGCATCATTCTCCAATACGTCATCGTCCTGGTACATATTGTCTCGATAGCTCTGATGAATATCCTTCCGCCATCGATTTGTGATGTAAGACGGCGGGAGTAATGCATTAAGATCTAGCCATGCAAATACGACCAGGAGGTGACAGCAAAGAATACCAACACGCTTAAACAGTTTAAAATCGCAAGTGAAGTTCAGATCTGTCATCTGTACAAGGAAACGTCTCGATAATAGTTGCTCACCGACTCGTACACGTTCAGTGACCTTGTAATGCAACGCGTCGTCTGATTGAAACTCATCGGTTAGGTCGCAACTCATCATCTTACCAATTTGTAACTGGAATTTCTTTAAACCATCTACGGTACACAACTCGCTCATTTGTCTCTCGAATGGATATATTGAAACCAATTGAGGTTTCTTATGCAGGCAATCGAAATCTGATTGAGATTCATTCTCGTATTTGTGACAGAGAGCAAGTTCGTATTGTTGAACGAAATGCTTAAGGGTGATTTTAGAAGATAAGTACTTGTCGAAGAACGAGTTCATACTTTCACTTCTTTGGGTAGAAGTCATTCCTGCGAAAAAACAATCACACAAGTAAGCAGGTACCCAAGACTCACATATACCGTACATTGTTTGGAGCCAGCTATGGTCTTGAAGGTCAAAATCAACCAGGAAACCGTGCCAATTCCGCTCAAATTTAGCTTGGTTTTTTGAGTCGTAGACAATCAATTTTAGATTAAATAATATGTACTGATGATACTACGTCGGTAACTTCACGGGAGCTTTGTTCATTATGTGCCAAATGCAAAATCGTTGTCTGACATTTGGGAAGACATTCCTTACAACAACAGTAATGACCCCACATTGGTCCGTTATGATAGTTGGTGGAGGGATATCTGCAACAACACCGATATTTAAGAAAAAAGAAAAGTCGTTATAAAGAAGACGATGTAACTTAAGAAGGAAAAAAGAAACTTAAAAAGGATAGAAATTACTTAAAAATGAACAATCATAACTTAAAAAGGATGAAATCAAACTTAAAAAGGAAAACTACACTTAAAAATGAACAAATAAAACTTAAAAATGAACAAACAAACAAAATGAATAACTAAAAAAGGAAAAAAAGTAACTCAAAAGGTTTTAGAAGAACTTAAAAATAAACAAACATAACTCAAAAGGTATAAAATGGACAACCCCATCAATACGAGTATGAAAGCCAAAAGAAAAGTCGCTATAAAAAAAACGAGGTAACTTAAAAATAAAAAATAGAAACTTAAGAAGGGGGAAAGTACTTAAAAAGGAATAATCACAACTTAAACAGTACGAAATAAAACTTAAAAAAGGAAAAACAACAACTTAAAGAAGAAGAAAAAATAACTTAAAAAAACCCAACAATACTTAAAAAGGAGCAAACAAAACTTAAAAAGGAACAAACATAACTTAAAAATGAATAACTACTTCAAAAGGAATACAACTTTAAAAAGGAAAACAGTAACTCAAAAGGTATGAAACAAGACTTAAAAATGACAAATTCTAAGTTAAAAGAACAACCTCATCAGTACGAGTACGTAAGTCAAAAGAAAAGTCGTTATAAAGGAAACGAGGTAACTTAAAAAGGAAGAATAGAAACTTAACAAGGAGGGAAATTACTTAAAAAAGAACAAACATAACTTAAAAAGGATGATGCGCAACTTAAAAATGAATAACAGTTTAAAAACAAAAAACAGTAACTCAAAAAGTATCAAACAAGACTTAAAAATGACAAATCCTAAGGTATAAATGACAACCTCATCAATACGAGTACAAACTCTTTAAACGTACCGCCGATACATGAAAACCACGCCTGAAAGAGTCATATGTAGTTTTCAGTGGTCTCAGAAGACAGCAAAGCGCAACCGAGCAACACAGACTCGAAATGATGATTAACTCCCACAAATGGTGCAAATGACATGTCATATTTGTGTGTGAGGTACGTAATGTCGAAACATATAGCATCCCCGAAGTATGAATAGACAGCTCTGGAACGACAATCGGCACAGAAAACGTTCCTTAGTCTTCCCTCGTCATCCATATCCATGACATAGAAAAACATTACATCAATCTTCTGCATCTTAATGAAATAGTTCTGAAGAGTTTTTGCATCGTCATGTCCCATTTTTAAATTTCTTACTTCGGTTATAACATTCCTGCGCACAGAAAAAATATTAAGGCCGTAGATTTTAAAAACAAAATAACGTCCAAAAAAACACAAACCTTAGGTCTCTATCGTTAAAAGTAAGTTTTTCATGCCCCCCAGTCTCGACAACAAACGATTGCATGGTCTTAGCAGCAGAGATCACATAAGCATCAATGCACGTTATTCGTGTTATAGCGGTCTCAGGTACAAATCGTTTCTGTCTTAGAAAACGCATTTAGTGCTCCTGCAGCATTTCATGGTTATGATTGAGATCGACAAAGTTAATCTGGTAACCCCTTGTTGTGTTTCCAGAAACCCTGATGCGAGCCGTGTATTGAACTCTACTCGATAAACGTTGCTTCATTATTCCTTGACCTTGGTCTGTTGGTGTCTTGCACTCCTTGGAACAAGTAAGCGTAGCCCAAGTAACAACACTACCGTCGTAATGAGTATGTCGTAGCTTCACCCCAAAACCACAATGATCAACATAGTCGTTGCAAAAGACTTTTACTATTCGAAATAGAGGAAAATAATCTTCTATTTAGGAACGTTTAACGACATTTCTGTCCAAGTAGACATCTTTACAATTTCTATTTGAGTGAAAATTACTCTCAAAATGAAGAGAAATGAACGAAAAAGTAAGTAAGAAGTGGTGGTCGTCGTTCCGTGCATGTTCATAGGCGTAAGGGCTACGTCAAGATGAAACGTCAAAAAGAGGTAAGGAACGTCAAAAGAAATGACCGGGTATGATTTGGAGCACGTCTGATTTGAGATACATTAAATGAGATTGCCTCATCTGCTTAAAAAAAATTAAACTTTAGCTGAACTGAAATTGTCCAACTAAACAGCGTCGTTTAAGTGCGTCCCGGAAAGCAGCCAATAAACATTTTCTCACGGAGAACGCAGCTTTCGAAGAGCGGTGACTCCACAGATAGATCCGCATAATGTGATGTATTGTTATTGTACGATTATGATGAGGAATAATTCACTTCTCCACCGACACACCATTCTGAATAGAAGAAGAAGATAAAAGAAAAGAAAATCCAAAATGGGATCTCTCCCCGTCCAAAATCCAGTGACCGAAAAAACAACAAAGCCTCCGCAAAATCCAAACGAGGAGGATGTGCTGAACGAATCGTCCATTGGACGGTTATTCGAGGAGCAGCGGTCGCACATGAACCACTTCTTCGACAACCTCGACCACGCGGAGGCCACTCGATTTGCGGAGGCGCTCCTCCACGCCAAGGGCTCCATCTTCTTCACCGGTGTCGGCAAGTCGGGATTCGTTGCCAACAAGATCTCCCAGACATTGGTCTCCCTCGGATTCACCCGCTCCTCCTTCCTCTCCCCCGTCGACGCCCTCCACGGAGACATCGGCGTCGTCTCCCCCGGCGATCTTCTCGTTTTTCTCTCCAAGTCCGGCTCCTCTGATGAGCTCCTTCGCCTCGTTCCCTGCGCAAGGGCCAAGGGCGCCCGCCTCCTCTCCCTCACGTCCGTCTCCCCAAATCCCCTCGCCCCTCTCTGCGACCTTAACGTCCACCTCCCCCTCCGCCGAGAGCTGTGTCCCTTCGACCTCGCCCCCGTCACCTCCACCGCCGTCCAAATGCTCTTCGGGGACACCGTGGCCGTGGCGCTCATGTCCGCCAGACGCCTGACGCGAGACCAGTACGCGTCGAACCACCCTGCCGGCCGCATCGGGAAGTCCCTCATCTTCAAGGTGAGGGACGTGATGAAGAGGGAGGAGGACCTCCCGCTCTGCAACCCCGACAATCTGATAATGGATCAGCTGGTGGAGCTCACCACCAAGGGCTGCGGCTGCCTGCTCGTCGTTGACGACCGACACCGCTTGGTAGGGACCTTCACCGACGGAGATCTACGGCGTACTCTGAAGGCCAGCGGCGAGGCGATCTTCAAGCTCACCGTGGGCACCATGTGCAACAGGAAGCCCAGGATCATCGGCGTGGACGCCATGGCCGTCGAGGCGCTCCGCAAGATGGAGGCTCCCCCTTCTCCCGTCCAGTTCTTGCCTGTGGTGGACGATGACAATGTCGTCATCGGAATCGTCACTCTGCACGGATTGGTTTCGGTCGGCCTCTGAATGAATCAAGGAATCAGGAATCCCATCCCGATTCCCTCATCCTTCACTACTCACCACTCAGTAATAGTTGTCTCCCATTTGTGTCTTTATTTTCTGCTATATATATTTTACAATTTCCTGCATAAAATTGAGTTTTGTTCCTAAATCGAGTTGATTTTTTACCAACAAAATGAAGTTAACAAAGTTATTTCTGCTTATGTATAAATCAAGTTGAGTGCCCAAATCCCAAAACAGGTTGGCGTAAGAACAATTAAAGAATACGTGGTTTGTTGATTCATATGTCCTTCCACAAAGAACACAAATAGGATTTTAATTAATCCATTTTTAATCAGATTTTGCTTTGTAAGTATATTATTTTGGTAAAGCAGCCAATTGTTGACTTTAACTTTCTACCGGCATTTTGATTACAATGTGGTTGAACAATGGATACCAAATTCAACACGTCTGAAAGGATTTTGTAGATGTCTTTTAACTTTAAAAACATCTTTTTGGCTAAAATTCCACTTCCTAGAACACTAGGAATGGGGGAAGGCCAGAAGGTCAGGAACGTTACATGAATCTTTTGGCAGTCATTAGGATCCATAGATCCGTGGAAATGCTTTTTGAACTACTGGTTTAAGAAGATATTCCCGTTGAAAAGATCAACCATCGAGATACACTTAGTTTTTGCTTTTATATATGTCTTCCCAAATATAAGAGATGGTTGATTTTATAAGCATCTATTAGTCATGCCAAAACAGAGTTAGTTTCTCATTATCCAAGATAACTTCGCTAAAGTTATAAATAGTACCAGTCCAAGGTAATAGATCTCTAAAGAAATGTGATATATCTTTGGTTATTTTTGTCGTTGGAAATATCCTAATTTTTCTAGTATGTGGGTTATATCTAGACCTCATGATCTCGGAAATCATCCATGGTCGCCCTTGCATGATATCTCAGAGGTGTTTTAGTCTTAAACTAAGACGGTGAGATCAGCTGTTAGGATATTCCAAAACTTCTTTTTTAGCTCTACACACGTTTCTCCATCTCACTGTCGTTTTTCCTTGGGGGTGTGTGCACCCAACAACCAAGGGAAATGAAAACAAATGGAAAACGATTAGCGGACGCTAGCGTTCGGGACGCGCGCTTATGTGGTCAGCCCAGTCAGCAGACGCGTTTGAGTTGGCAGTCTCCACAGAAAAAGTTTATTTTTTATTTTATTCCTCGTTTCGTACAAATGTCTGCATTCCTCCATCCCTCATTAATGCGTCTCAAATCACTCATTTTCCATGAACATTTTGGCTCTCCTACACAGTACAGGAGACTTGTTATAAATCTCAACATGCGTCTTCATTTTTCTTCCCTTCTCTTCTGTGGTCCTACCTCTGTGCTTTGATGGAAATCGTTCATGTGTCTTTCCAAGTGGAGCAGCCGACAAACGTTCCTAAGGAGGGGATGTTTTTCCCCTCTTTCGAAGAAGCCCAAACATTTTACGTTGCTTATGCCGATTCTTGTGGTTTTTGTGTTAAGAAAAGGCATAACACTCGTTTGTTTGCTACCTCTGGGTCAGGTGTTAATGTGCTGGAACGAGATGCAATGGTGTCAAAGCTTCCGAGGATTTTGGCGTGATATTCTACTGTTAAAAGTTCAATCAGAAAGTTCTATGCTTTTGCGTATAATTCCACATATACAACAAACAAGACCAAAGTCATCCTTAAGAATGTAGGAATGATCACATTCTTCTTCATTTTCTTCATGTACAGCAGTTGTATGTCTGTTCGGAATAAGAAGTCAGTCTGTTCGGAATATGTTGTGTGTCTGTTCGGAATAAGAAGTCTGTCTGTTCGGAATAAGAAGTCTTTCTGTTCGGAATAAGAAGTCTATCTGTTTGGATTAAGTTGTGCGTCTGTTCGGAATAAGAAGTCTGTCTGTTCGGAATATGTTGTGTCTGTTCGGATTAAGTTGTGCGTCTGTTCGGAATAAGAAGTCTGTCTGTTCGGAATATGTTGTTTGTCTGTTCGGAATATGTTGTGTGTCTGTTCGGAATAAGAAGTCTGTCTGTTCGGAATAAGAAGTCTTTCTGTTCGGAATAAGAAGTATGTCTGTTCGGAATAAGTAGTCTGTCTGTTCGGAATATGTTGTGTGTCTGTTCGGAATAAATAGTCTGTCTGTTCGGAATATGTTGTGTGTCTGTTCGGATTAAGTTGTGTGTCTGTTCGGATTAAGTTGTGTGTCTGTTTGGAATATGTTGTGTGTCTGTTCGGATTAAGTTGTGTGTCTGTTCGGAATAAGAAGTCTGTCTGTTCGGATTAAGTTGTGCGTCTGTTCGGAATAAGAAGATTGTCTGTTCGGAATATGTTGTGTGTCTGTTTGGATTAAGTTGATCCAACCTAAAAGTTAAAAATAATATTTTATTATGATAAGTCTGGACTCTGCACGAATAAAGGGTCTGCACGCTATCTTAGGGTCTGCACTATCTGTGTATTGGGAAAAGAATCGTTCAACCTAAAGAACCGGCGTTTTTAAGAAGACCAAAGCACGTGAAGAGAAATTTTGCTGACTGGACGCTGACTCAACACGTCCACGTAAGACGCGTCCGTGACGCCCGCGTCCGTGTATAAGGACTCAAAACAGATTGTGTTTGACAAACTATTTTCTTTATGTTTGTGTCATCTCTAAAAAAATAAAAATGAATTCCTTCGGTTTCCATTATATATAAAAACTAATACAAATTTTTTTTCCTTTGTTTCTCACCTCACCCCCAAAAAAGAAAACAAAGGAAAACAAACAAAACCCCCTCCCTCGTTTCCACGCTCCACCACGCTCATCTCCACCACCCCATCTCCCCCTTCCTCCTCTCCTTTCGTCGCCTCCTCCATTTACTCACCTCCGCCCCCTTCCCCTCCCCGTCCTCTTCTTCGTCCTCCCTGGTGCTCTCCTCCGCCTCGATCCAGACCTCGACGGTGGCGGTGTGGGACGCAGGGTGGATTTTGTGGCGACTCAGAGGTCATTGGGGAGGGTAGTGAGGCGGGTTTGGGGAAGGAGAGGATGGTGTAGTGGTCGGAGAGGGTGGGGTGAGGGGAGGCGTAGCGGAGGAAGCGGGGGGTCGACGAGGCAGGAGAGCTTGGAGGAGATGGTGACGGCAAGGTGGTCGTAGTGGAGGGTGGGTGGGGTGGTCGGGAGGGAAGATGGAGATGATGGTGAGATTGGGTATTAGAACCCAAAATGTGGGATTAAGGAAATTAATCCACGGATTAACAAAAACCATAAATGTTGTAATTTGTGGAGAATCATGTTTGTGGTTTGGTTTGGAATGGATGAATCATGATTTCAGTTTGGTTTGCTGTTGCAATTTTGTTTAGTTGTGTTGTAACTTTGTTTGTATGGTCCTTTTGTTTCTGAGATGGGATTTGTTTGCAGGATTTGAGACTATAACATACATGTTTCAGGTAATTTTGCCTTCTAATTTAATTTTTTAAATCGTATAATTAAAAGGAAAAAAAATACTGAAACCATTGTTTGTTTGTATTTTAATTAACATGGAAGATAAATTATTTTTATTTTCTAGTGAATTCTGGTAGTGTGCGCAAACAACAAATTTTGAGTTCTAACAGATTCCACGAAATGCCTCAAGAAGAAGACGGTGCACGCTGGAGATCCGCTCAACGTCGACGCCCGACAGCACTCCCGCCCCAACGCACCTCACGTCCGCGTCTCCGTAACGCCGTGCTCGACACCACCCGCTGGAGTCGCCTCCACCACCTCTGGTCGTCGGAAAGGAAGGAAAGGAAATGAGAGAGAGATTGAGTGAAAGAAAAGGAAGAAGGAAAGGAGAGAGAGAAAAACGTTTTCTCTTAACACCCTACCCAAAACTCATCATCACAGCCACCTCTAACCCATCACCCTACCCCTCATGCCACTGTTTACGTCTCATCTTCCCTTCCCCATGCAAACCCCCACTAATTGCAGGATTAATCCCTAAGCATGGGTTAAGGACTTAGCACAGGAAGTATGCGACAAGGTGTCGAAGCAACCGAGCCACTCAAAGGGGTTACTGGAAAGCGACGGGCAAAAACCGAATGGTGTACGATGACGAGACTGTGGTGGTGGGGACGAGGAAGACTCTTGTGTTCTACATTGGAAGGGCTCCCAATGGAATGAAGACTAGTTGGGTCATGCATGAGTTCCGCTTACACAATCCCCACATCCCTCCTGCAAAGGTACGTACATCATCGTACTTTTAGCTAGGCTTCAATATTTCTTCATTCTAACATAGATGGTTGCTAATGATATGTAGCACATTCGTTGTTTGCAGGAGGATTGGGTGCTATGTAGAGTTTTCGACAAGACAAAACGGGAGACGAGTGATGCCAGATATTATGGATTAATGGAGGGCAGCATTAATGGTGGTGATGAAGAACAATTAGATAATTACTACTGCAACATAATTAATCGCAATCCTAACATCAACACGGCCGCCTCGTCTTTTCCACTTGTGGATCCATATCTGCAGCCTCAGTGCATGTCCATCAACATCGATATGATGATGATGATAATCACCAGTGGTACGACAGCTACTTCACTGCTACAACTACTAGTAAAAATAAGGATTCTTATACACGGACGTGCGCGTTCGTGACGCACGTTGACATGGTCAATACAATCAGCAGTCCAGTCGGCAAAATTCAAATGTCTTTTGCTTTTTGAACTTAATTAAGTAGCATATTTATTTTGTGTCACATGCAATTTTTACTTTCTCGATGCAACATTTCGATTCCCATTGCAACATTTTGTTTCCCCGTGCAACCTTTTCCAAATGCAACTTATTCTGAACACACACAATTTAATCTGGACAGACACACAACTTATTCTGGACAGATACAACTTATTCTGGACAAACTTTGAACATATTATGGACAGACTTTGAACTTATTCTGGACAGACTTTGAACTTGTTATGGACAGATACACAATTTATTCTGGACAAACTTTGGACTTATTATGGACAGACACACAACCTATTCTGGACAGACTTTGAACTTATTATGGACAAACACACAACATATGCTGAACAGACACAACCTATTCTGGACAAACTTTGAACTTATTCTGGACAAACTTTGAACTTATTATGGCCAGACACACAACCTATTATGGACATACTTTGAACTTATTATGTACAGACCTTAAACTTATTATGGACAAACTTTGAACTTATTATGGACAGACACACAACCTATTATGGACAAACTTTGAACTTATTATGGACAGACTTTGAAATTATTCTGGACAAACTTTGAACTTATTATGGACAGACACACAACATATTATGGACAGACTTTGAATTTATTATGGACAGACTTTGAAATTATTATGGACAACACACAAAACTTATTATGGACAAACACACAACTTATTCTGGACAGACACACAACCTATTTTGGACAAATTTTGAACTTATTATGGACAAACACACAATCTGTTCTGGACAAATACACAATCTATTCTGGACAAACTTTGAACTTATTATGGACACACACAGAACTTATTTTGGATAGACTTTGAACTTATTTTGGACAAACACAGAACATATTATGGACAAATTTTGAACTTATTCTGGACAGACTTTGAACTTATTATGGACAAACATAAAACTTATTATGGACAAACTTTGAATTTATTATGGACACACACAACTTTTTAAGAAGCACACGAGGGCCAAAGCTCGGGTTAGCGATAACTTCTTAAGAAGCAAGTATAACCGAATGATTGTCTGCCAAATTATTCCGTTAAGCAACATGGTGTTATATTAATGGAGAAATAAGATCTTCCGTGACGAGGGGACACTACAACCACCTAAATAATTGAATTTGCTGCAGTAATCTGATAACATACCAACAAAATGTCGATTTATCATAACAATAGTATTCCCCAACCATTTCTGTAATTCTATCAGTCATGCCTCTCTATCAATGTACCCCAAGCGATGTTTTTGTCATCGCTGTAATCAAATCATCCCCGTCTGCTTAGTATCTTTTGCTTCGCACATATCAAGATTTTGACATTGCAGTCACAGTCTTGTACAGTCTTACATAGATGACACCTTAACTCTTGAACTCCGGATTGATGAAAGACTGCTGGGAAGTAGCAGCATATGTGGCCATCAAAGTTACCATATGATGATTAAAAACCATGCTGTGCTGATTAACATGTACCCCAAGTAGAATGCATCCTGGATTACGTAGGAATTACAAAGTATTGTTCATAATGTCCGGAAGCTCAAGTAAGCTGAAGGCAAATGGTACCAAAGACCCAACAACCTGTGAATGTTTTTAAGTTTCGTACCTTCTGGATATGCTTCAAAGAGTCATAATGCAGGTATCCTGTTAATTATCTGCTCTTCTTCCCTGAAAATAAAGAAGGATAAAACCTTTATTTATCCTTCATTTTATTCCTGAAATTCATAAAACACAATGTCCAACGAAGATGAAAGCAAATGTAAGGGAACAGTGAATGGTAGACGTGCAAAAAGGAGTTCAAGACAAGTAGTACCAGCACGTGGAAGAAGGCCTGATTATTGTCTTTCATACCGTTCCCATTGCAATCATAAGCTCGATCACGTATAGCCTTGGGAAATCATCATATCATATATAAATTGTTATAGACAGACAACTAAATGGATACATAGGTATAATAATGGAGAACACCTGGCCACATTCCTCCTTTCACTTGGGAGTGGATGATGGGCATGGCTCACTATTCAATCATTAACCACAATAATTTGCAGACCCACGTACCTGCTGTCAATATTATTTTACAAACTTATACCATTCAACAACTAACAACCGTCCATATGTTGCCTCATCAGCCTCTGGCGATAATTCTCATATGTTGTCAGCGCACTTCCATTCCAAATGACGCATAATCCAACCCGAGCCTTGTCCTTAAACAAGAGCAATAAATAATTAAGGTTCCTATGGTTATGACGAACGAAGAGGGTGTCTTTAAATTATTGTTTCTTTTTAAGAAACCAATTAAGCTTTATATTAGATTCTCCAATTAATCAATCAGGTTAAACTTGGAACATTAGTCACCCATTTAGGACAATCAGAAAATTGCAACAAAATAACAGCAGACAAATTCCAATACCATTCAGACACAGTAAGCCTCCAGGTTTCGATGAGAAGCTCCTAGAGTGAAGTCCGTGTTTATAGCTTGAGCAAGGTGGAAAATAGTTGTCTGCAAGCAACAAATTGGTTGGAATAAACAGCTTAATTCTGGAAACGGAAGCACGTGTAAATAAAAAAGACAAGAGAGGTGAAGAGGGCCACTGCACCTGTTACTGACTGACCTCAAGCGTCTGAGGCTCTGAGCCCACATCGCATACACCTGATACCAAGAGATCATACACATCTAGAGAGTTGTTGGGACAGGGATATAGACCCAGGATGAAGTCTATAGGATAACAAAGATATGGCAATATGTAAAAATTGAAAGAGGAAGCCTATGAACATAACATCTCAAATCATTTTATATTGTAAAAAAAAAAAAAAAAGTTTGCTTGACAAACATTGGGATTTGATACTTTCAGCCCATACAATCAACCGTCTCATTTAATTTTTGGTGTAATTAATAGACTAAATTATAACACATTCTACAACAAAATAAGAGTACAATGGGATCAATGGACTCCGACGTAGAAAAGCACGACTCTTCAATAATTTTGTAAGTGACAAAAGAAACTGTGATCAAATGGGGAGCAAGTACTCATCGTGTTGATCTTGGAATAGTCCCAACTAATCAACAAATGAATGGTTGGGTAAATCAAGCGATACTGTTAATACTTAAATGTGAATCACATTTGGTAATGACGTATCAAATGTAAATAATGACATGCCTACCTGTGTGGTTCAGCAGTAGCACAGACCTAAATGTAAAGTTGGGCTTTCATGTTATGCGAACTGTAAAGGGAATTCAAAAACTAAAAAAAAGAAAGATGCTCACTCCTTTGGTCATGAAATACCTTGATACCACACAAATATATTTATTGCTACAAAAGAAAATTATCGAGTGAGGCCTTCTAAGTTATAAAGGTTTTAACGAGCCCAGACTCCGTAACGAAGAGCACAACACACCAAGCATGATGATGGTGTATGCAAGAAAGATCAGGAAACAAAAGAAGGACCCAGTTGACAAGAAACGTTCTGTTTTACATGCTTATCTTTTCATATATAAAAAATCCCCAAAGACAGCAATAATTCTACAAACGACCACAAACTATTTGGAAACACACTATAACATTTCAAAATTTGAAAGAAAACTCGCATGTGTATAATGACAGATCAAGAAGCAGCTAGTGTAACATCCTCAACACAACGGAAGCTAGTGTAACATCCTCACCACAACGGAAAAGTGTGATTACATCAAAAGGCTAACAATAAATACAAGTAATCACTCCGACCTCAAAATGAGAGAAAACAGGATCAGGTAGCAGCGCTCCTCTCCTCGGTCACCACCCCCTTTTGTCGATCACGGCCTGAAAAGCAAACAAGCAACAATGTCTGAGTTTGCAGAAGGAAATCCCGTATGTCAAACTCTACAATGCATGAAACTGAAAGACACCTAGCATGCAATTCTACAAACAAGAAAAACATCACACCCACGCTGGGCTCCAAGACTCTTTCACCCAACCACAACACACACCACCGTTACAGGGCTCCAGGGCTCTTTCACCCAACCACCGCAACACACTCGTCGTCAAGCTGGGCTCCAGGGCTTTTTCACCAAACCCTTAACATGCGGTCCATGCTCAGACTCCAGGGCTCTTTCACCCAACCTGAACGCACTACGGAGCTCCAAGGTTTTTTCACCCAACCCCGCACAAACTAGCTGGGCTGCAGGACTCTTTCACCCAACCGCAGCTCTCACACAGTTACGGGGCTCCAGAGCTCTTTCACCCAACCACCGCAACACACACATTTCCAAGCTGGGCTCCATGGCTTTTTCACCCAACCACCGCAACACACGTGCTCACTAGCACACCTGCCGGAAGAAAATCGGCACCACAACTCGCCCCACACGGACGACCACAACAATTGCACCTCCAGCGTGCAAAACTGGACACAAACGGTCGACCTAACTAAAAGTCCCGGTCGACCGAATCTCACAAACACGGGCCAATTGCCTCGACCGGCACTCCATCGGTCGACCTAACTAAAAGTCCCGGTCGACCGAATCTCACAAACACGGGCCAATTGCCTCGACCGGCACTCCATCGGTCGACCAATTCCCACCAACCACACTCGTTCAGTCGAACCAAAGTCAAGGACCGGTCGACCATTTAGAAGTCGCCTCCCAGGTTCAACGAACAAAACGACCAATCGATCGAACGGCAAAAGGGTCACGTTCGACCGAAAGTCACCAGAGAATAATCCCTCACGCACAACAACGAACCCAGTCGAACCCCCGAGCACTCTCGGTCGACCGAATTCCACCAGGGAAATCTCCTAACTCTCACCAACGGATACGGTCGAACCCCCGAGCACTCTCGGTCGACCGAATTCCACCAGGGAATTCCCCCACGCTCCACATCAAGTCCGGTCGACCGAACCACCTTCGGTCGAACCGACCACCAATCCAACTTGAGTCACCAGTCGGACAAAGTCACACAGGCGGTCGACCGTTTAGATGGTCAACGCCCAACCGACCTATGACAGTGCACACGGTCGAACGGCAAATGGACTCCGTTCGACCGAAACTCACCAGGCTTGCCTCAAATGCACAATCGCTTGACCGCCGCAAGGACATCGTTCGACCGATGTGAGGCAGAACCTGAATCTCATTAAGAACGGTCGACCGATAAGATAGTGAAACCACACTTATCATAGAAAGCACTAGTGGAAGTGTGGAACTGTTAAATAGAAAGTAATAACTAGATAGAATCAAGTTTGATCAACTGTATCTGCAAATTATCAATAAATGAGATGCATATCTATGGTGGTATGCTTGCTAAAGTAAAGACATACGGGATACCAGCTATATTGCTTACATGCTATGACTTCTACTGTTTCTGCATCGTGTTAAAGGTCACCGGACTTGTACAAACGAATTGGACCTAGACAGCTAGACTCCTATAGTCCCATGTTAATATGTTGATACACGATGAGTTAAATATTTAAAAGGGAGAAGTTGAGTTAAAAAAAGGCACTTTGCCCTTGAATGGAAAAAAATGTGGCAGTTATTCCAGGTAAACACACACTCATAATCTTATCATATATCAAAATCTTCTTTTTCTCTTCTGTTACATCTTTGCAACGGTATCAATTTAATTCCAAGGTGGGAGCCTCTTTTGAGACCTTGAAGTAACATTTAAATCCATAATATCAAGTTAACATTCCTTATCATTACGTGGGTAAATAAATTAATAACTTGTTAGGGAATTTGAGACAGCAAAGAATACATGATTTCACAAGAGCAGCTAGGCTCCTGGCTAAATACATGCAAGAGTACCATGTCTTGCTCCCAAAATAGTTTCACACAAACATTTAATTGTCGCACCAATACCGCACACAGACAGTGAGATGAATATACTTTGCGGGTATAGAGGGGATAAGAACATTTTGTTCCGTCTTCCCCCTCTCCCAACAGTTTAATTTCTACTGTTTTTTCCTGCAAAATCATACATTTATTACAATAGGAACTTTAACAAGTAGGCAAGCTTAAAAGCTGCAAGACATTGATAAGTAAATGGTGATAATGATTACCACATCAAAAAGAACATGGCTTCTATAAATATTATAAATCAAGGCACACGAATACCTGACTCCAGCAATTGAGGAGTCACAAAGTTGAAATTGACAAACATAGGTTCATCTACTCATCAGCTACTGAATGTATCTCTATCAAAGTAGGTGATCAAGCCACTGGATTAAACAATATATTACCTGCATATTACATGTAGAACCTCGGTGAAATAGTGGTTTACCAGTAGAGCAGTGAAAAGGAAGAAGAAGAAAAGTATAACATACATATTGTGTTTTGTTTTAGTCTCCTGACACACGCACAAAGAGTCCGATGGGTGTCTGATGCGTTTTCAAGTGACCAGAACCAATAAGATCTCGAATATGAAATTTCATGTCAAAGGGTGATAGACGCAAACGCTTTTTCTCCAAAGTTGAAAGTAACATCTCCTTGAAGTTTTTACGTTTTAAAAGTGAGAGAAGTTCTTTTCTTCCCTGAAATGCACGGCAAGGAGAAGGAATTAAAGTGTACCATGCCAGTAAGATGCTGAAGAAAATAAGAATGTGTTAGTGAAGCAAAGCATGTACCTGAGAAAGACCCTTCAACACAGAACCGATATTTGGAATAGCAAACCAGTAGATATCTGAATGAGTAAGCTGGCGAGTCTGCAACAGATGGAAGGGCATTTGAGCAAGAAAAGAGAAGATAAAAAGGAAAGACGTCTCGTCGCTTACTTAACTAACTTACAAGAAGACCTGCATGAATCAACAAGGAGACAAGTCCCACATCCACATATATGAGAACGGAGGCAGCATGCATCTCGACCGTTGGAGGTGTCCACCCCAACACCCTCCCCGGCCAACAACCCTGACGGAACCATTGACCTTTTTCCGAATCGAGGCTGCAGCCATCCGCATTAATCCACATGCCAACAACCTCTGCTAATATATATCCAACCACCACGTACCCGAACACGCATGCAACTACCCACCGTCAATCACCTGCTTCCACCTTGCTTGCATTTACATAATAACCATTGATTTTTATTCTTTTCGTCACTTGCGTGCTTCATCACCAAATTTCTGAAAATGATGTATCCTATGCTCTATTATATATCATGCATAAAAGTGATTGTTTAGCGAAGAAACTCAAATGTAAATACCCTTTTGGGGCATGGAAATTATTAGCTTCTCCGAAACTCAAGTTTCATGTTTCTGTTGTTTGCAGAAAATCTTTAATGAAATCTCAGTTGCAAATGATGCAATACGTGAGGGCTCACATACAATGATGCACCAGCTTTGACCTCCAACAATCTAGTTTACTACTGTACTCAGCTTAACTCAACTCAACAAATCCTTGAGCGATGAGAAAACATATTGGTTTCTTATCTGCTAGTAATGTGTGGTCCCTGATGATGCGATCCACTCAATTGGCCGAACTATCCCGCAATCTATAATTGTTGGTGTCTCAACAACATGTATTAAATTCGTAATTTATATTAAATGATGTATGTGATTGTGAGTTCGTGACTTCTTAATTACTTGATATATCCAAGAGTGACAGGGCATAGGTAGTGTTGATCGGAATAAGGAAATGTAATCATGAAACTTCAAAACCCTCCAATGAAGAAGTCCAAGGGATTCCAAATAACCGTGCAACTTCAGAAAAAATTCTCACTCACTTTATCAACTATAAGATTCAATCCCACTTAATGAGCAACGAGCTCCGGAAAACATTCCATGTGTTTTGTAGTGTATAATTTATTTACATCACTGATAATCAAGACAATCCAATACAATCATAATCATAAATATAGCAGTACAAGTAGGATCCATATGGACGAGAGGAGAAAAATCTATACAAAATCTTCTTCAGGGTGAGATCGATTTTTTCAGTTTTCAGTTGATACAAACACCCAAATCTTAAATCATATATTCATATGGCTTAATGTATACCATAACCTCTGATAAGTGTTGTTTAAGCACCTTCGCTTGAATCATCAAACGGAAAATAGCTTAATAACCTGATCAATTTTGGTACGGCAGACAGGGCAACCCCACCCTTTTGCCTTGACTTCGTTCAAGCAAGACATGCAACCTGCCATATGACCACATGGAACACAAGCACCCTCAACCGGAGCATCCAAACATATCACGCATGACCCAGAAGAATCATCACTGGCACCACCATCGTCTTTACTTGCACCAATCTTGCTCCCCTCAGTTGCAGGAATTTGTACACCAACAACTGGACTTGTGTCTATCACCGGATAGCGTACATCATCATCGTTGTTGGACAATATTGCTTCAGTGACTGGAGGAGCAGAAGCAGCAGATGCAACAGGAGGAATGGCTTCTTGAGCTGCTGGAATTGAGGTTGCTAGATCACTCTGGTCCTCATCAATCTGAGTAGCACAACTGCCTTGTGTTTTGGCTGATCCACTGGCAGATGCAGCAGACGATGAAGAGTGCATTGGATTGCCTGAATTGGTGGATTGAAGGACTGATTGGGAAGGATCGGGAAAAGGAGATAGTCCCTCTGTCATTGCTGACTGAATTGAAGCATTGATGATCATCTCTAGTTCTGTGTCTTCAGCTGCAGATGGTGGAGCACTCGCTGGTGGTGCTGAAGCAGTTGCCACAGGATGATGACCTTGTGGTATTGGAACAGCAGGAGCACCCTGCTGGTAAAATTGTGTTGTGTGAATGGGGACAGTTAAACTGACATACATCGTCTACATGGTGTAACTTGTAGTTAATACTTGCAAAGATTTTTACCATCTTGCACAAGAATATAATTGTATAAGTATTTACCTGAACAATTCCTCTACAAGCATTATAAAACCACAGTAGCTGTTGCTTGTCACCTTCGTGTGCAGATAAAAATTTATGTTTTGTTCCTGCATACAAAGGGGAAAAAAAGAAGAAAAGATCATTTGCTAGGAAGCATTATCCACTAATAATATAGGATCCACAGAAAAATATTGATGCAGATTGAAACATACTGTTGCTTTTATCAATAATCACCACCATAGGATTTGGCTGATTAATGTTCAGATCCTCAATTCTCACCTTCCAAAGTGCAATAGTAGTTCGTGGCTGAGCAACCTGTTAGTTAAGATTTAAGAATGGGTCTAGTTAAATTATGAATATAGATCAAATACACACAAAAGATGAGACCTCCCATTCAGTCAGAGAGGCAATTACAGGGTGATCAAAGTGTGGACTTCCCAGTCTTCAAGTAGGTGTTTCTATGAGATATATAAGAATCAGGTACACTACATCGAAATAAGAGAGTTATTTTACTAACTATAACCCTCAAGACCACATAATCTTCACTACAGGATGCTCATGAGTAAGTACAACTAACATGGTTGTTATTGATGGCAACAGATTCTATGAACTAAACTAATTTTTCTTATTGGTAATTGAAACAAGATTTATACTAATCAATTGATTTTATAGGCCTCAAATGAGATTCCACTAAAAAAACTAAATCCTTGTTAGAGGACTCCATTTCAGAATAAATGACCAGCATTTCCTTCCATCCTCATCCGGCTATGAAGTCAAACTTTTTCTTTCAACTGAAATTAACTGTCCCAGAGGAAGACAAAACAACAATGACCTGTCTGGAACAAACAGAAAATAAAAGCCTTTTGTTTATTTCTTTCAGACACATCATCAAACCTGTAGAAAGAAATGAGTGGTGACTCAACGATCACAACAAGTAATGTCGTCTTTCCTGTGCTACCAATTCATGTAATGTCATTCACATAATTAAAGATAGAATGCGGCTTCATTAGGATAGTAGGCGTGTATTGGTTTTCAGTCAGCACAATGTGGTAGTACATAACCTAAGTTTCGAACCTTGGAAAAATAAGACTTTTTACTATATATAATTTTAGTGTGAGATTCATTGAATCAGTGTCAAGCATTCTCATAGGTCATTTTCAGTAATGGAATAGATGAAGAAGGTAAGGTTGGCTTTCTCACATGATGATGATAAAAATAAAATAAAAGCTGATGAGAGGGATCGGAATTGACCTTTGAGTCGGTATATATGGCAAGCTCGAACTTGACGGGATTGGTGGGATTACGATAATCACATGGCAAAACAACAGCCCATCTGAAATTAACGAAATAGAAAGATGTGAGTTAGAAAATGAGGAAGGCAACAACAGGTACAAACTTGAATCTTCTCATGTCTTGCGTATTAGAAAAAAAAAATTAATATTTTTGTGTGTCCTTTTGTTCCATGATTGAATGTAGAAAGCAATAGAAATAAGAAGATTAAGAAAAAGAGTATAGAGGAAACATACATCTTTGTTGATAACCATTGCGAAGCCAGGGCTTCAAGGAAGCTTGGTCCGTGAAGCTCACGTAACCAACCAGAGAAGATGCAGATGTGATTCTGAAATTAAACCAGAATTGAGATTTGAGTGAGAATAGCAAGAAAAAGAAAGAAAGAAAGAAAACACGAAGTTGACATGCCTCGATGGCTCGAACAACATTGCAATGTCCTTTTGCTCTGGCAAGGTCGAGCGGAGTGTGGCAATCGTCATTCAATCTGAAAGGATTTGTGGCGTGATGAGAGAGGAGAAGATGGACGGTCTGCAAGAGACCTCTTTTGGCTGCGTGATGAAGTGGAGTGCCCTGGTGAGTCCCCGGTCGGTAGGCGTTGACGTTGGCACCCAATTGGAGTAGAGTTTGGACCACCTGAACCCCATCCGGCGGATTTATGAGGCATGCCAGAATCAAAGGCGTCCTTCCCTCCTGGTCCATCCACTCCAGTCCGGCGCCGTCCCGGTGGAGGGCTCTGATCCCCTCAACGTTCCCCAACTTCACCTGCTCGTAAACCAATTCCTCCTTCGACTGCTGCGCTCCCATCCCTAATTTCCTAATCCCTAATCCCTAATTTCCTAATCCCACTTTCGTCTGCTCTGCTCTGCTCGATTTTCCCTTTTTTTATTATTTATTGGTATTGTTATTTCTTTCCGCGTCATCAATAAATAATAATAATAATAAAACTATAAATGGTACAAATGCAAATTTCCAATTTTGTTTTGTTTTATTTATTTATTAGATAGATGAATAGAAGTCGAAGAACCAAACCAAACCAAACCAAACCCTAGAAACAGAGAAAAAGAAAAGAGATGGTTTGCATACGTCAGGCGACGATGGAGGACGTCCTGGAGATGCAGGCTTGCAACCTTCTGTGTCTGCCGGAGAACTACCAGATGAAGTACTATTTGTACCACATCCTGTCGTGGCCGCAACTTCTGTACGTGGCGGAGGACTACGTTGGGGACGGTGGGAGCCGGATCGTTGGGTACGTCCTTGCAAAGATGGAGGAGGACTCCACCCTACCTTGCCACGGCCACATCACCTCCCTCGCCGTCCTCCGCACCCACCGCAAGCTCGGCCTCGCCACCAAACTCATGACCGCCGCCCAGAACGCCATGGAATCCGTCTTCGCTTCGGAGTACGTGTCCCTCCACGTCCGCCGCTCCAATCGCGCCGCTTTCAACCTCTACACCTCCACCTTAGGATACAAGATCCACGACATCGAGGCCAAGTACTACGCCGACGGAGAGGACGCCTACGACATGAGGAAGTACCTCAATCCATCACCCACAAGACTTCATTCTCATTCTCATCCTCATGTTCATCACCACTCTGGTGCCGCTTGCTGCTCTTCCGGCCCTGCTCTTGTTGTTGCTGCTTCAAAGGACAAGGACAAGGATGGATCTTCTTCTTCTTAATAAGAGACAGACAGACGGACACAGTCAGAGAGAGGTTATCAATATTTCGATTTCTTACTTTTCCTTTCTGAGATGAGATTAATCCTTTCTTGCTTGCTTGCTAATCCACTGGATTTGGGTCATATGTTCTTTCTGTTTAGTTACTTGCTATTGAGAAGAAACCACTGCTGCTTGTACCATTTCCCAATTACATGTCATGGACTTCTGTCTTTTTGCTCTTCTGCTCTGCTCATCTTTCTTTTTGTTTCCATTCTTCTTTTTTCGATCCGTGATTCTTATTTTACATTCTAATTGTCAGTTATTCAATCGAATAGGTAGAAAGTTGACTATAAAACTTATCCTATTCATCGATTGGTTTCCCCCCCACTTTTTATTTCTCAGCTCTAAAACAAGTCTCTTTACATTTTGTGACAACTATTGACATGTTAAGATATACTTCCATAGAATCATCAGGATTAGGATTGACAAACATCACGTAGGTTGAGACTTGAGACCATTTGGACTTCCACTACTACAATTTCACAGACTTCTTTCAGATCTTACTTACTTACGTATGCCTTCATGGTGTCATCGGATGCAACAAAATTTGGTATTGGAGTGGAGTAGTTGACTAGGTTTCTCTTATTCCCAGGCCTTCCATGAACATTTTCTGATAGATGGATTATACTTGTAAATAATTCACTCTACTGATCAAAAGAAAGTTTGAGTGTGTCTTCCATTCAGAAGATGAGCCTGCCTGCCTATTCTCAGCAATTCAGTTATACCACTACCTGAGAGTTCTTAGAAGTGAAGGATCATTCTGCAGTATTGCTACCATTTGCCATGTCATGCATACCTTTCCTGTCTGTTTCAAGTTTGGAATACTTGATCTTCATTCTTTTTTAAAGCCAATATGCATTCATTGTTCATGGTTCACTTAAAAAGTTTTAGCCTTTTATCCAAGTTCAGTAGTCAATACTATTCAGTCATTCCAAAGGGAAATATAGGAAACATGAAACATTTTCTCCAAGTTTCTCTTGTTATGTTGTGCTGCTAATGTGCTTCAATTGAGTTTTGTGGTTAGTGATAAAAAAACGTTGGGTTTTGAGGTGCATCTCGTCTATCTAATGTTTGTATATGCACCTGAAATAAATTTATTAAAACATCATCTGGCTTGATCCTTTATTTGATCTTATTAAAACATCACTCTGTTTCTGTTTGCTGATCAAGCTCCATTAGTTCAATATAATTTTAAGCGAGATCTTAGAGACTTTGTAAAGTTCAAATGTCTTTCTTCTTCTTTTTCCTTTTTTCATCAATAACTTGTATGGCTTTCTTGCTTGAAACATCCTGTTGCCTCTGAAGGTTTTCCTACCAAGAATGATGTTTTCAGTTAAATGCATCCCTAATCCTCCACTTTTCACGTTCAGCTTTATCGTGTTATTTGCTACCTTTTTGTTTATTGTCGTAAAATTTGGTTGGTTATTTTTAATCAAAATTGGAATGCAAATCGACAACCCACCAACTACCCAGTTGCCCTGCTGAACTGGTAGTGGCATACGGAATGACTAGATGTGTGTTATCGGCTTTTTCGTGGACTGCAAGTCAACAATCTACATTTGATACTTCAAAGTTCAAACTAACTCAATGTTAGGCCCCTCTTTTTCAAAAAATAAGTTCAATTTGTTCGTTTGTACTGCAAGTTTCTTGTTCAAGGTACTTGATCCAGTTGTTATTCTATCCTGGGGATTCTCGTATTCTCTAGTTTCCCCTTAGAAAATTGCCGTTTAATTAAAAGCAACCATTTCAAATGACTACTACAAGTACCAATTTGTTTTTAAGTATATACTTGCATTCCAACGGCTGCATGTTTGGTCATGTATGGTGCTTACTGCTTAAGACTTTTTATCAAAAGTTGAACGAGCAGTATTTTTTAATGCAAACAGATATTCTATTTCACATTATAAGCTAAATGAGTTGTTACCCTTTCATGCTGTTCATATACGAGCAAAATCAGCTGCAAAAACCCTCTGCTTTGAATGCGAGATGTCTTTCGAGATACAACTTATAAATTGGCATTTTATAAATTCTGCAATGCTTCCTAAAGTCACCTTCAAAAAAAAGGGCATTTGTAAAAAGAATTATCTCACAGACTCACACGACACCTTTGTAAATGCAAGCTTCTGTGCATGCCAATCACTAAGTGCAACAACAGGGCGGTTGTGAAGGACCAGGAAGCATTACCGTTTTGTACATTACGGGTTTATTTGCCTTAGGACTCCAAAATTACATTTTTGGGGGGGATAATGATGGTGTTATAATAGTAGAGGATGGTAATAGATATGAACCTACATCGAGCCTAATTATCACAGACAGAGTATGAAGCCAAGTAAATCCTGACAGTGAAAATAAATGCACAATGATGCTGCTGCACCCAATTGAAGACAGACAAATATCCCGCACTGCCATATATATATGCTGAACCAACTCAGTTCATGTCAGTAACTAATGGTTAAGATGTTCACCAGGGAAGAATGACGATGCTTCTATAGAATTTTACATCCTTATGCTTAAAAGAAGGATGGGTCCCTGTATCTCTTGAAAATATCTTCGATACCTTCATAGACCTCAACAGGTAGAGGGCGTGGGGCAGTAGAGAAGGCGTCGATGTTTTCTTTCAGCTGATCAACTGAGGTCGCACCAATTATGGTGCTAGTCATGAATGGACGATCTCGTGTGAATCCAAGAGCAAGTTGGACTGGAGTCAAACCGTGTTTCTTGGCCAGATCGACGTATAATTTGGTAGCTTCCTGAAATATGGAAAGTCGGTTATAAGCTGACCGCAACTCCATCTGCGCAATGCAATAACAATAAATTCCAACTTTGTACTTGTATAAATGAAGACCTAGTCTAACTGCAGCATACCTTCGAAAGCGATTTGTTGTATCTTTCCATGTAACCTGGGAAAATGTTAAGCCTAAATCCCTTTGCAGCTTCAGGGCTTGCATCAATGTACTTTCCACTGAGGCAACCACCAGCAAGTGGAGAATATGCAACCAATCCAACATTGCAGTGCTTTGGATGGCATACCTCAACAAGATCAACTGCGCAAATGACAGACATCAGCTCAATTCTTAAAGGAGCAATCAATTCAGGATTGTATTATGGCGACGTGTTCAAATATGTAAAATTTAATAATTAATATTAACCAAGCAGTAAACCCAAAATAAACACCAACGTATATTGTTATGCTATTGTTCAGGTCATTAAATAACTTTAGTTTAGAAGGTCCATAAGGTTCACAGGATTTTCTTTTTCATTGTGAAAGATTCATAAAGTTGTATCTTTGTCAATTACCAATAATAGAGAGAATTCTAGGTTATGTGTGACTGTAGGCTGCAAAACTCTGTACCTTCAAATTTGCATCTACTAAGCAGACTGTAGCTATTCTGGATGCTGACAATCTTTGGCAGCCCTTCCAATTTCGCAGCATTAACAAACTCCATCACGCCATATGAAGTTTCATTCGACACACCAATATACCGTACCTGCACACACAACAAAATAATAATCTGGAGTGAAGTTCTACGCTGCCTTACTTAAAAAAGAAAAGCTTTAATTGGAAATGCACGGCAGTGGAATCTGTTAGGACATCTAAAGCTTACTGCTTATTAATTCAGTATTATATGATTCCTTTTTTGTTTTTTTTGGGTATATTTCTGGTCAGTGGAGTTAACCACTAAATAGTACATTGCAACAAGCAAAACAAAGAAGAAAAACCCAAGGAAAATTGATTGCGTATTAGACATGACCAAATACAAATATATATATACATATGTGTGTGTGTCAAATTGTAATATCCTTAATCCATTTATGGTTTAATTAGTGGTTAAGTGGTGATTAGGTGGTAGTTTGACTTGGTTTGGAGAGAGGAGGCATGGGAGGTTTGGAGAGAGGAGGCATGGGAGGTAAGGTGAGGTGATGGGGCGTGGGTAGGGGATGGGTGTGGATTGAATTTGGGTTTGGGTTTTAAGGAGAAAACCAACTCATTCATCTTCTTCTTCCTCATTTTCTTCCTTCCACCACATCACTCACCTTTTCCTTTTTCGGCGGCAGTGGAGGAGGCCGAAGCTCGAGTGATTGGTGACGAGGGTGGAAGATCGATCCCGACGTGAGAGGTGTGGAGTTTAACGCGTGAGGAGATCTCCGTAGGCGATGTTGCGCGAGCGAAGCTCCGACGAGTTTCGTCGTCTAGAAAAGTATGTCGGCTACTTAGTGTGTTTTTCTTGCTCCCCCCGTGTGGGGTGAAGTGTTGGTCGGTCGGAGACCTCACCGGCGACGGGTTTGGCGTAAATCCTTGGCTGACGCAAGGTTGCAGACGACCAACGGTCGATCGGTTTCTTCGGACGGTCGACCGATGTAATACATTTTGCCCGATTTTAATCAACACCGGTCGGACGATGCCTTGTGGTGGTCGACCGGTTGTGCATTGTGCTGGTGGGTCGGGATTGCCTGTTGGTTTTCGGTCGACTGGTTCCATATTTCCGTTCGATCGGAACTTAAGTGTACTGGATTATTATGCATGTTTGTTCGACCGTTATTTTAGTATGTGTTTGACCGATATATGACGTAGAATTACTAGGATGCCCTGGTAGTTTTCGGTCCACCGAGACCCCTGAGTCGGTCGACCGTTAGTATTGATTGATTTTGACCAAACTCCGGATTTTTACCACGTATCGGTCGACCGGTTTTAGACTCTTGTTCGACCATTGGGACTTAGGTTTTGCACAAAGAGTTCGACCGTTGCAGACTTTCGGTCGACCGAACCTTATGGGGACGCTCGACCGTTTGTGCACAGAACTGAATTCCCGGTTCTTTTAGGATGCAAACTCTGTCCACGGAAACTCATGTCCTCGCCTAGTACGTGAGCCGGGATGTGACGGTGGGCGTGTTTCGCGTGCTTGCCCAGGGACCGTCGTGTGGAATAGTGTGGGTGTTCGGGACGTGTCACCTCCGTGTATGGATTGTGACTTGATGTGATGGATGGACTCATTGTAGTGTAGCAGGTCTGAGGGATCGCGGATCCCAATGTATGATGTTGTGCGGGCACGCAACTGTCGTTGAATTATGTGACAATCGGCCTGGATTGCTACAGAGGTCGCTGCCCTTGCTTTTATAGCGGCGAAGTTGGTGTTTACGGCTTGTGGAGCCTGATGATTCGGCGGACTTCGATCTGGACCCGTCCGATGCTGTGTTGGACGTATGTTGGACCACCGATGTTGTGTCGGTGATGTCGTCGATTCAGTTCCGGCGATGTTTTTCCTCAACTGGGCACCTACTTAGATGATGATTGATGGACCGACCAAGTAACGACTCCGTTTGGGTGGTTTCGGGCACGAAGTTACAGATCTGTTTCTTATGACGCGGACTTGGTGGATGCTCCTTGCCGAACCCCATGATTAGTATAGCCACGTGTGGGGAGCGTCACGCCTTGTTCCGTTAGACCATATGTGTCTACGGTAGGTGTCACACCCTTAAAGTCTTCCGCCAGGGGGTGTTGATGCGTGCAGACTGTTTGGGGAACATCGGGTGGTCATATGAGCATAAATGTTATATGGGGGAGAGGCTTCAACTCGAAGGTGAGCGCCTACGGGACTGCACTTATATGCAGTTGGGAGCGTAGGACTGGTTGGGAGCTGAAGCCGCTTCCCTGACGAGCCCGAGGCAGGGCGAAACCAGTCGATGTTGTCTCACGCGCAGAATAGCTGACTGTGTGTGCATATATATGCGCGCGCACAGTGCTGTGCGGGCGTGTGCGACTGTTACCGCACAACTCCGTAATAATTGGTATCAGAGCCAAACCTATACATCCTGAGATGCCCCGCGAAAAGACTTGCAAGAGGCGAGTAGCAGGGGAGCTTCTACATCTAAGGTGTATCGGACGGTTTGGGAAACTCCCAAGCTCCAGTCCAGAAGCTGCGTAGTTGGCCATGTGCTTGTGGGCGAACGTAAGTAGTCAGGAGACCTCAGAGAGGAATGAGGGGGCATATATTCCCACTCGCAGAATACCTGGATGGTGATAAGTAAGATGTGCACGAGGACGTGCACGATTTTAAAGGGAGGAGAGTTTGTCACACCCTTAAAGTCTTCCGCCAGGGGGTGTTGATGCGTGCAGACTGTTTGGGGAACATCGGGTGGTCATATGAGCATAAATGTTATATGGGGGAGAGGCTTCAACTCGAAGGTGAGCGCCTACGGGACTGCACTTATATGCAGTTGGGAGCGTAGGACTGGTTGGGAGCTGAAGCCGCTTCCCTGACGAGCCCGAGGCAGGGCGAAACCAGTCGATGTTGTCTCACGCGCAGAATAGCTGACTGTGTGTGCATATATATGCGCGCGCACAGTGCTGTGCGGGCGTGTGCGACTGTTACCGCACAACTCCGTAATAATTGGTATCAGAGCCAAACCTATACATCCTGAGATGCCCCGCGAAAAGACTTGCAAGAGGCGAGTAGCAGGGGAGCTTCTACATCTAAGGTGTATCGGACGGTTTGGGAAACTCCCAAGCTCCAGTCCAGAAGCTGCGTAGTTGGCCATGTGCTTGTGGGCGAACGTAAGTAGTCAGGAGACCTCAGAGAGGAATGAGGGGGCATATATTCCCACTCGCAGAATACCTGGATGGTGATAAGTAAGATGTGCACGAGGACGTGCACGATTTTAAAGGGAGGAGAGTTTGTCACACCCTTAAAGTCTTCCGCCAGGGGGTGTTGATGCGTGCAGACTGTTTGGGGAACATCGGGTGGTCATATGAGCATAAATGTTATATGGGGGAGAGGCTTCAACTCGAAGGTGAGCGCCTACGGGACTGCACTTATATGCAGTTGGGAGCGTAGGACTGGTTGGGAGCTGAAGCCGCTTCCCTGACGAGCCCTACTGGTTGGGAGCTGAAGCCGCTTCCCTGCGCGTGAGACAACATCGACTGGTTTCGCCCTGCCTCGGGCTCGTCAGGGAAGCGGCTTCAGCTCCCAACCAGTCCTACGCTCCCAACTGCATATAAGTGCAGTCCCGTAGGCGCTCACCTTCGAGTTGAAGCCTCTCCCCCATATAACATTTATGCTCATATGACCACCCGATGTTCCCCAAACAGTCTGCACGCATCAACACCCCCTGGCGGAAGACTTTAAGGGTGTGACAGTAGGTCTCCTTGGGAGACCCGATGATGATTGTCGAACTGATGTCCCATTTTACCCTTCGGGGGAATTGTTTTTTTACTGTTGATGACACGACATGCTACTAGTATGATAAGTTCATTTGTACTACTGCGTGCATATAGGTAAGCTTGGCATACGGGGTTTCCTTACGGAAACTCAGACATTGTTGTTGCATGTTTTATTCAGGACCGCAGTAGGTCCAGTTGGGTGGTGACAGCGGGCGCTGACATTTGGGATCTTATCCTTTCATTCAGACCACTGAGGTTGACATGATTACTTGTATCTCCTTTTGTTATATCTGATGTTATCATGTAACTTTTTGACCAATTCTGATGTAATATGGTGCACCGCTTGAATGTTTTTATGAGAAGTAACAGTCTCATCTTTTGATTATTGATCTCTGATTTCTTGATGATAAATTTTAAGTTTTTTGCTGTTTTAGGATGTTACACAAATGCTCCCTAGGAAAAAACTATTTGAAGCAATCACTACCTTTCCCTCCTGAATAAGTTCCTGAAATGCCCTGAGTTGTTCAACAAAAGGCACACTCGGTCTCCACTTCAAAGGATCATAACTGTACTCACCAAACAGTGAAACATAACGATCTGGCCTGCACATTTACAAAAATCTCTGAGATGGCTATAGGTGCATACTATTTGAAACATGTAAGTCTTTCATCCGTATGTCCCAAACAACAACATATTATTATGCAAGTTTCGGTGCAACATTAAGCCTCTGTAACAATATTGAAACAATTTGTCCTTGAGTAATTAATAACTGTAGCAAATCCAAAATTTGCTATTTCTGCGTAACTATGCGGCATGACGAACTTGTGGGGTTATTCATCATCATCATCATCGTCATCACTATGAGCATCGGTCAAAATGTTAATATTGGAACATCATGCAATTGAAGCCTAGGAAAAATAAGACGAAAGATGAACCCATTTTTTAACTTGACATTATGACGAGATGTACGTTCAAGTTAAGACTGCAAAATTTGACAAAGTTAGTCATTGATGGGTTGTGACAGAGGCAATAGGAAGTGTTAATTACCAGTGTATCTGAAGCAAATCAATGTAGTCGGTTGAAAGACGTTTGAGACTTTTTTCGACGCTTTCCTTTATATTAGCTTTGTCGACTCTGAGAATCTTCTGGTTGTCACGAATGTAAGTTGATCGCTCGGAATAACCACAGATTTTTGTGGCCAAAATAATCTGTACGTACGTACGTACGAGAGTTGACCAATTTGAGTTGTAAGTCGTAGGAAATGTGAAAAATTGAATAGGTACCTTATCTCGAGGCCTAGATTTGATCCAATTACCAATGTAAAGGTCAGTCCTTCCTTGTGTTTCCTTGTTCATTGGGATTGGATACTGAGAACCCAATTGAGTACATATATAAACTACTGATTAATTTCGTTAATTAGTAGTAGTAACTAACTAGTAAATGAAAGAAAAGAAAAGATAAACACATACAGCTTCGGCGGTGTCGATGGAATTGATGCCTCTTTCGAAGGCGTAAGTCAACTGATGGTGCGCCTCTTGCTCCGTGTTCTGTTGCCCGAAAGTCATCTGCATGCATGCATTATATTATTTTTATTGTTTTAAAATACTGAAGTTGGTCGGAATTCCCCAAGTTTGCGATGCTCAAACTCAACTCAAGTAATAATATATATATAAAAAATTACGGTTCCGAGAGTGATTTCAGTGATGTTGAGGTCGGAATCCCCAAGTTTGTGATACTTCAACTCCAACTCCAACTTCAAAGCGGCGGATGTTATCTTCCGACGACGAGGAATCACCAAATAGTTTCCTCCTCCTCCTCCTCCTCCTCCACGTCGTTGGTAATGGAAAGAGAGGGCGAGAGGTTGACACGTACTTATCGTGCTTCTGCTCATTTCCTTCTTCTTCTTCTTCTTCTTCTTCTTCAGTTCGGTTCTTCCACCACATCACAACATATGGCGCTCAGTTTTTGATATGATAATGATAAGCTTTTCGACTTTTGCATATACACCCTTGTACTTTTCACCATCTTTTTTTTACCCCCAAAGTTTAAGGAAGTCAAGTATTGAGATGAGATTAGTGGTTATATCCCATCCCATCCCATCCGGGGTCGTCGGGTCGTGAATGAAACCCTAAGACCTTCCTACGAGTAATAAGGATGACGACGTCGACGCTTCAGGGCAAAATCCATCGGCTTGAGCTGGAGAATTTCAAGTCCTACAGGGGCTTCCAGACCATCGGCCCCTTCTACGACTTCACCGCCATAATCGGCCCCAACGGCTCCGGCAAGTCCAACCTAATGGACGCCATCAGCTTCGTCCTCGGCGTCCGCTCCGCCCACCTCCGCGGTGCACACCTCAAGGACCTCATCTTCGCCATGGACGACCGCGAAAAGGACCAAAAGGGAAGGAGGGCCTTCGTCACCCTCGTCTACCTCACCCCCGACCAAACCGAGCTCCACTTCACCCGCTCCATCACCTCCTCCGCTGCCAGCGAGTACCGAATCGATGGAAAGCTCGTCACTTGGGACGACTACAACACCAAGCTCAGGTCTTTTGGCATTCTAGTCAAAGCCCGTAACTTTCTCGTCTTTCAGGTATCTTAACACTTTTACTTCCTTAACTTAACTCTCACAATACCTCTTTCTCATTTTCATATTGATAATTAACTTTGCGTTTCAGGGTGATGTGGAATCGATTGCTTCCAAGAATCCCAAAGAGCTGTCCGCGCTTATCGAGCAGATTTCTGGGTCCGATGATCTCAAGAAAGACTATGACGATTTGGATGAGGAAAAAGCCAGTGCCGAAGAGAAATCCGCACTTGTTTATCAGAAGAAGAAAAATATCAGCATGGAGAGGAAGCAGAAGAAAGCACAGAAAGAGGAGGCCGAGAAGCACCTTCGCATGCAAGATCAATTGGCATGTACTCAACATTTGTTTTTCAATTTTTGCACTTTCACTTCTAACTATGAAATTCATAATTTGTTTAGACAACATGCTCACTACGACCTTCAATATTTTTACCTCAAAGCATACGGTTAATTTTGGATGCACCAAAGCATTTCATTGCACAAGTTTAAGGAAAATTCAAGTACGTTATAACCTTATTCTCGCCTTTGTTTTGTCCACATTGACTCACCCACAAAAATAATTTCATGTTTGACTTAATTTTTTACTCTGCACCTTTTCACATAATAAGTTCGTATAAGGATTGTATTCTCTATTATTAGCAACACATCTTGTTTCACCATTCGTAAATATCCTGACATTTTTGTAATCCTGGTCACTTGGTGATGTTCCTCAATCGGGTACATACTTAGACTTGTTTTATGTAGCTCTTAATGTTTCCCCTGCAAAATATATGAGTGGAGTTTGTTCCCCTTTACCATTTTTCGATATTGATAATCTGATTCTCAGATACTTTTATTAATCTTGTAGTACTCAACTAGCCATCAAAACCAAGCATCAGATTTGGATGTTTACTAAGAGTTTCTATTTTGCTGCTTCTGTTTGCAGAAACTATTGAAGAAAGAACACTTCCTCTGGCAGCTTTATAACATTGAAAATGACACTTACAAGTTGAGCAATGAGCTTGGGGTTGAAAACAAAAATCTTGAAAGCATTTTAGAGGAGCAGGAGAAATTTGATCGTGAGATGAATGCAAAAAAGAAAGAGCAAGCTGGATATTTAAAAGAAATGACATTATGTGAGAAGAGGATTGCCAAGAAAAAGATTGAGCTTGACAAGAAGGTTATTTTTTCACTTTTAGCAAACTTATGAATTTTCTCATCTTTCAGGATTTTTTAAAATATTAGTTTATATTGTTTGTGAGACTGGATCGATTTGTTCTTAAGTATAGTTAGTTTCAAGATTCTGATCCATACGTGGTGTTATTGAGGGATGTGCAAAGCTAATTGACGAAGAACCATTCTAGATTCATAACTGTGCAAGTACAACTGAAAAGGAATACACACACACACATCTTACATGGAAGAGCATTTTATGTTTGCTTTTCAACACCCAGAAAACATGACACATGTTTAATGTAGATGATTTTTTAGAGTGGCATCTGAAGTCAAACATCATCACTACAAGTTCTTGTATATGGAATGCTATGCCTATATTCTTGAACAGATGTGCAATTTCTGGCATAGTAGTCCTTAAGGATTAGGAATGATGATAGCTGTGATTTCAATGTTCTCATTTGCGTCGTATATTTTACGATTGGAATGTTGTTTTGTGTTCAATTGTTAAACTTCTAAATTTTGCTGCCTTCCCCAGCAACCAGAGCTTCTTAAGCTAAAAGAAGAAATGTCCCGAATCAAGTCAAAAATAAAGAGTAGTAAGAAGGAGCTCGATAGAAAGAAGGATGAGCAGAAAAAACATGCAAGAGAAATCCAGAAGCTACAGAAAGACTTAAATGACGTTGATGAATCTATTCGTGAGCTGAACGTCAAAAGCCAAGATGGAGTTGAGAAGCTTCAACTGGCTGATAGCCAAATTGAGGAATACCACAGGATGTAAGATTTTGTCTTCTTCGACATTATTAAAGACAATGTTTCTTCTGAATTTCATTAGTCTGTTGTTTTCCTTCTGTAATGCTCCCATGGTATATATAGTTGATTGGATATCTAGCTTTCTACCTTCCAAAACTTGTAGTTGTCACATTTAAGTTTAGCCTTCTATGAATAACCTTCCATTTGCTACATTCAATTTCCCCTACTAAATGGCTCTGTCAGAGGTTTTATGCATGAGAATTCAATGTGCAGCAAAGAACGTGCTGGTATGCGAACGGCAAAAATGAGGGATGAGAAAGAGGTTCTTGAAAGGCAACTGCATGCTGATATAGAAGCTCAGAGGAATTTGGAGGAAAACCTTCAACAGATGATGAACCGTCAGCAAGAACTGACCTCTCAGGAGGATCAAATGCAAGGTAAACTGCAGAAAATTTCTGAAGCAATGGAGAAACACAAAAATGAGCTTGTACGTGTGAAGAAGGAACTGACTGATATTCGAAGTAAACGTCAGAAATCAGGGTTAGTATATTTGATTGTATATTTATTGATCTTATTCTATGTGGAGGGGCTTGGTAACTTTTTTACTGCAAAAAATCCATTATTTTGTGTCCATCTACTTTAGTAGTTATCTTAAAATTTTGAATTTAGTATAAGAGATTATATGTTAAATTCTTATTTCACAGGACCAAGTATCAAAATTTAAAGCAGAAAATTGCTGAAGTTGATGAAAAGTTACGTGAACTAAAAGCTGATAAACATGAAACTGAAAGAGATGCTCGATTATCTGAAGCAGTTGATAGTCTCAAACGTCTCTTTCCTGCAGTTCATGGGCGTATGACTGATCTTTGCAGACCATTGCAGAAGAAATATAATCTTGCCGTGACAGTTGCAATGGGTAAATTTATGGATGCGGTGGTCGTTGAAGACGAGAGAACTGGAAAAGAATGCATTAAGGTAAAGCTTTAAACCATAAATTTTAGGGTAAGTTGTATGAAATGATACTATTTCTTTATTTATATTATCTTTCGTAGTGGACATTTTTCCCTGATTGAAAGTTATATCATGCCATGATTTTGTTGTTGAATGCACGTGATAGAGTATACCATCCCTTTCTTTTTCCTTTACATTTTGTTGTATAATATCACATGTTCCAGACTTTCCAGTGTTCCTTTAATAAGTTTTGTATTGTGTCTTACAAGATGTAACTCAATTATTATGATTACAAATATTCTATTTCTATCCTGAGAAATGATTTTTTCACTTGCCAGTATTTGAAGGAACAACGCCTTCCTCCTATGACATTCATCCCTCTACAATCAGTTCGTGTGAAGCCAATAAATGAGAAGCTAAGAGTTTTAGGTGGAACTGCACAGTTGATCTTTGATGTCATACAATATCCTTTTCTGAAATAGTGTGGACCTTTAATGACTCTACAAATTGACGTGTACCAAAATTTCCGTAAACTTCACATTGTAGATATTCACATGACTTAATTTCTTATCAATATGGTCATTTTGGCGTCCCTACCCCCAATCATTTTTGAATTAAAGGCTTTGCTTTATTGTTGTGTTGTTAGTTTAAGGTCGGAATGGATTTACTATCATACATGTACTTGTATCATCAAGAGTGTGGTGCTGTATGCTAACCCTATACGAAGATCGTGGTATTTTGCATGTTAAGTTATTAAGTTGTTTTTTTATAACTGCTGATTTCGGGGACAAGTTTATTGGTTACTAAAATCCAAAATTGTATATGCTTTGCATTACTTAACACATTTCACATTTGATCGTTCCTTGGAGAAAGCTATTATATATGCTGTTGGAAATACCCTGGTGTGTGACGACCTTGATGAAGCGAAGGTTCTCAGCTGGACCGGAGAGAGGCATAAAGGCAATTCTTCTTAATATTGCTGTTTTATTTATCTGTAGAAAAATACGATCTGTCTGTTGTGGTTTGACTTGCCTGATGTAATTTGTCTGCATCTAGTGGTTACTGTTGATGGAATCCTTCTAACAAAAGCTGGCACTATGACTGGTGGAATCAGCGGTGGGATGGAGGCTAGGTCACAGAAATGGGATGATAGAGCAATTAATGGTTTGGTTTTTTCCTCATGCTCTGGTTCAAAGTTTTGAATTTTCCAGTGTGCTTTTAAAATTATTTTTATAGTACAATCGATTGGTTTTTGTCAATTGCAGATCTCAAAAAAAAGAAAGATCATTATGAATCAGAAATGGAAGGACTGGGTTCTTTAAGAGAGTTGCAGATGAAAGAGTCTGAAGCATCTGAAAGGATTTCTGGGCTTGAAAAGAAGATACAATATGCAAGCATAGAGGAAGTGAGATATTAGCATTCAATAGTATAGATATTAATCACATCTACCTCTAGAGCATTGCTTTAAATTCAAATTAATAACTTATCACCTCTTATTTGTCACTTGAGGGTTCACCTAAATCTCCTTTAATTATACTTTATATTTTCTTAATATATTTCTAGTCCATTATTTGTGCTTTTTTTGTAACTTCACAGGAGATTTTTTAATTAGAGGTGTAGAAGGCCTAGATCTATAACTAGTCAGTGCATGTGATGTAATATTACAGAACTTAAAATGTCCCCTAAATCGAAGCTAGTGTATACTTAGTTCCTTTTCACACTTTGTTTCTGTATTGACATGTTTATTGTTGATTTGATTCTGCTTCTACCTGGCATAAAGTATGTTTTAGTTAAGATGGATGAATATTCTCGATATCTTCTCTACCATCAGTGAATAATTAAACTAGACTGTCGATTCTTCTTATATGAGTGTTGAAGAGTCTTCAAGCGCATAAGATGAAAAGTTTTAGCAATATTACCTGCCACATTGTTGCTGTGTGCCTTTGTCCTACTTATGATATTAACTTGAGGAAATCTGCAGAAAAACATCCGGGATAAACTACTGAAATTGAAGAGTGAAAAGAAGAACGTGAATGAAGGAACTGGCCATCTAAAGCCTGAGCTTGACGAGGTTTCTCATATCACGGCAGTGTTTTTTAACAATTTCAAGGCTCAATGTCTTACACATTTATTTTCTTTTTCAGTTGCAAAGGCGTATTATTGAAAGGAAAGCCAAACTTCAAAAGAGCGAGAAAGAAATCAACAAGATTGTGGACAAGATCTACAAGGACTTTAGTGAATCTGTTGGGGTGAATAATATCCGTGAGTATGAGGAGAACCAACTCAAAGTTGCTCAAGAGATGTCTGAGAGGAAGCTTAAGTTGTGCAATCAAATGTCAAAGTTAAAATACCAGTACGTATTTCAACTTAATGCTTCATAGATGTTGCATACTGCACTCTACATCAAACAATTCCTCGATGACATAATATTCGTGGCAATTTCAATAGAAACATTTTCAATGAGCAATTTAGTGTAAATAAAGGTAGTTCTGTATTTTACTGTTTTGTAAGGTGTTCCTGGTCTATATGCATTTACCTATATTAAAAGGATCTGAAGCATGAAGGACTTAGAATTTGGCTTACCAGCTTATCTTGCAACTATAATCTTGGTGAAAAAGGTTGGAATAATTTGATGCTGGCATGAGATTAAACCTTCGTTTCCTAAAGCATTTTACTCTAGGTTCCTAAGCACTTTACTCTAGGTTAGCCTTTTGAGATGTAAGAGTTTTGGCTTTTAGTAAGCAGTACTGAAAAATTTCTTGACACAGGCTGGAATACGAACAAACAAGAGACATGGCGTCACCCATTGAAAAGTTGGAGTCTTCCATAGCATCATTAGGGGGAGATCTGGAAAATATTCGGAAAAAAGATGTTGAAGCTCACCAAGCATCTGAAGAAACTACAGCCCAGATGAACAGGCTGAAAGAGGATGCTGATGGTACTCTCTAAACTTACTTCATGATGTATGCATGACCTGCTTTTATAATCAGTGTTCTTCGCTTTTACTTAATTGCAATCCCTGAAGGAGTACTTGCATGTCATCTTTGGTATCATTAACTTTGTCTCGAGTGATTATACTTTCCTGAAATTTCAAAGTTGGTTTGATGGGTAAGTTTCATGCCTTGCCAATTAATATTAACATCACGTCCCCACGAGCTTTGTAACTTGTTAAGAAATCTCGCCAATCGCCTTGTTATTTGAAAAATGTCTATGTGAACTATCAAATGTTGGATCCTTGGATCTAAACCGTTTATGTTTGAATCCAACAAACATATTGTGGATGATACCTGAAAAGTAAGGATGGATGGATGTTACTGCAAAAACTCTTAAAACTTTTGATTTTCCAAAAGCGATAGAGTACTTGAAAGTGAACTTTTTCTAGAAGATGAACGGGTAAACTTTTCAATCTTAAGATGGCCTTCTGGTCCTTTTTTCTTACATTTGCAATATGTTGATTGAAGGGTGGAAATCCAAATCTGATAGTTGTGAAGAAGCCATTGAGGAGCTTAAGAAGCAAGTTAGCAATTTTACAGGACGAATTGGAAAACTCAAGTGCCTGGTCAATTCAAAGGTAAAGAGCTACATCAGTTTACTTGTCTTATTTTTCACCTGATTTTCATGCTTTGGTTTGGGCCGTCTGCGGGCGTTACTATTTTCAAATTGGTTATATTTCACATATGATATTATGGAGATGAAATACCTTTTCATGAAACTGCAGGAAGCACAAATAGAACAGCTGAAATCTCAGAGACATGAGATAATAGAGAAGTGTGAACTGGAGCAAATAAAATTACCAATTGTTGAAGATCCTATGGAGATCGAATCATCTACACCAGAACCAGTGTTTGACTATAATGATCTAAGCAGGTCTCACTTGCAGGACATGAGACCTTCTGACAGGGAAAAATGTGAGGTAGAATTTAAAAAAAAAGTGGACTCACTGGTAGCAGATATTGAAAGAACAGATCCAAATCTGAAGGCACTAGATCAATATGAAGTATTGCAAGCAAAGGAGAAAGAAATAGTTGAAGAGTTTGAAGCAGTGAGAAAAGAAGAAAAAGAGATATCTGACAAGTATAGCTCTGTCAGGCAGCGGAGGTAATACTATTACATTGATTAGATCATGAATACAATTTTGCTATCTTGAATTTGCATTTAATATGGCTACAATGGTATTCTCAAATATAATTTTGGTTTTGCTCGATCAACCAATCTCCTACGGCTTTTCTTTCATTGTCTTTCTCTGCTTTCATGAAATCGATTTTCTTGCAGGTATGAGCTGTTTATGGATGCATTTAACCACATCTCTAGGAACATCGACAAAATCTATAAGCAGTTAACCACAAGCCACACACACCCTCTTGGTGGAACAGCGCATCTGACTCTCGATAATGAGGACGAGCCTTTCTTGCACGGCATCAAGTATACTGCCATGCCACCAACAAAGCGTTTCAGAGATATGGATCAGCTATCTGGTGGAGAAAAGACTGTTGCCGCTTTAGCCTTGCTTTTCTCAATACATAGGTATTCTATCTGTGCATATTTTTATAACTCATAATCCTTTAAATATTTTGGGTCATATCATAGAGCTAGTTTGACAGCATCCTGAAACCTACCTATCCTTCGCCAAATACCTCTTTTGCAGGACAGATTTTGTTTCAACAAGGAAATCCACATTGAGTCGATTAAGATTTTTTAATCTCTAAGGAAATCCTTGCCATGATCCTTTTGTTTTCTTCTAATTGCAATTTACATGTGAATGAGTAGGAAAACGTTTCTTGTGAAATATATATATCCTGTGCCACTAGTTTAGAGTGAAAACAAATATGATAGTGGTATCTCAGTTTCATTGCCTGGCACCTTTAGTTAAGGGCACATCTCCACTCCCTGCTACCCTGTGTTGTTCTATATAAGAAGTATTCCTTCTTTGTTCTTTTTAACAGTTAGAGAAATCTATCATTTCTCTAGAGCTTAAGAATTTTACGAAGATTTCTGTAAGAATATTATTTAACATCCCAACAATCCACTGGTTTATTGTCGTCGGAAGTAACTGGGTTTCAAACAGCCCTCATCTCTTTGATGGTGCATCTGAACTAATATTTCTTTTCTTTTCTTCAGAAGCATCTCTCTTGAAGTGATTACTTCTGATCATATTTTTTCTATCTCCGGTGTTTTTGCAGCTACCGGCCTTCTCCATTTTTCATATTGGATGAGGTAGATGCAGCTTTGGATAATTTGAATGTTGCAAAGGTTGCAGGATTTATTAGATCAAAATCTTGCAATGGTGCTCGGACCAGCCAGAACTTGGATGGGAATGGTTTCCAGAGTATTGTGATCTCACTGAAAGACAGTTTCTATGACAAGGCAGAGGCACTTGTTGGAGTCTATAGAGATTCTGCAAAAAGGTTAAGCTCAGACCTCATTTTTTGCATTTCTCTTCACAATTATGAATTTTTGAAAGCTCAATTTTTGTTATTTTGCAGTTGTTCACAGACCATGACGTTTGATCTAACTAAGTACAGGGAGTCCTGAAACATGTTTGGTGCATCTTGAAACTTCTCAGTGTACAAAGATAGGTTAGTTAGATCTTGTAACAAATGTTGATGTGTTTGAACTACTGATAGTTGCCGCTGATATGTATTATGTTTTATTAATCATACGTGATAAGAAGAATTAGATTTGTTTATGTTGTCCCCTTTTGGTTCCCTTTGAATTATTGAGGTTTTTATTGTGTGGTAATTCTTCAGAGAAGTTATATAAATACTCAATGCAATACCTCTGTTCAACGAGAAAAAGATTCCACACAATCATTTTTCTTTTCTTTTTCCTAAATGAAGCTTAAGCTCTTTCCTGGAGTAGTTTAATTTCGTAATTAAACTTTTTGGACTTGCAGGGTTGCACCTGTAACCCAACATCCATAACTGGTTTTGTGTGCCGAACGGTGGAGAATCTATGATTAGCAACTAGCAAGTAATTTAAAAGGGGTTGTGTTCGGTAAATAGTCCTAATGCTTAAATACTATTGGAGAATCATCAAAAGTAGTTGCAGAAAAATGATGTTTTGCAGCTTAAATCCTACAATTTCTTACATTGACATCGTGTTGAATGCTTAGTGTTAATACTAAAACACTTGATACGCACGTTCAAATGTTGACATGCGAAGTTGCCGAGCTGTGTTTGAATGAGCATTTAGCCAACTCCTACAGTGCGCATGTTCAGAAAAAAAAATACTTGATGGGTTTGAATCCTAAGGGCATGATTGGTGGGTATTACGCAGGCTTATTAGCTGAATTAGGTTTATTTGTGCAATTGTGATGTGGGTGGCTTTCGTCTTCTAAGCAACGTTGCATTAATCACAACAAGCTATTGTCAACCAGTTGGAGTTGCAGGGATGATTTATAAAGATTCAAGAAATTGTAATGTAAAAATTATATCAGTTACCTTACCTTATGTATGTGTTTAGGCAGATATCAACTATACATATACAATACAAAACTAGAATCAAAGCAAGGGACGGCGTTGACATATGACCATCCGTCATTGTCGGTGATGGGTGGGCTATTTTGGCCGAATAATCATCCCACACTTGTGCACCGACGCATTAATAGGGGTGGTGCTCTTTTTCAATCCAACATGCATGCAAACCAATTAAGTCTAAACCAATTAAGTTGACATGCATCCAACAGAGAAGACGAGAGCATTCCACCCATACATACATACATACATGCATGCATGCTCTTCGTCTTCAACTTCAACTTCAACTTCAACTTGTTGTCCCAAAACCTCACACCTGTAAAGGTTCGCATTTATAATTCGTCAACTACAATAGTGTGTTGTCAAACATGTCGTTACAACCCAAGAGAGGGTAGGCAGCGATCCTAATTATTATTAGTGCTTCTACTGCCAAACCAAGACAGTAACAACATGTCTTCATGCATACGTGGTTAAACCCAGAAGATTCAATGTGAGCATCCTTAACGGGGCGATTAGGGGTGGGGGTGGGGAGGACATTCGTTGTTTTTGTTTTTTATTAAATAATGTTAATATATTTTTTATTAATATATATTTCAAATATTAGTGTAAGTTATTTGAGAATTTCAATGCATGATTAAGGAAAATTTAGAGATAAATGGACTGATATAGGGGTGTAATCGATCTCTAAACGAGCGATCCGAGTCTGCTCAAGATCGGCTCGTTAAGGGTTTCGAGCGGAAAATTCTGCTCGTGCTTGGTTCGACATGCTCGCGAGCGGCTCACGAGCGGCTCGTTAACCTAAACATTTTTTTGGTATTGAATTCCTAATAATGTTGTCCTAACAAGTGAATTATAAGATTACTTAAGACAAATATAATAATAATTACTAACACAATTTTAAAATTAACCTAAAATAAAACACAATCTTATAAATTATACGACAACATCAACATCTTATAAATAAGATTATACACTTGGATCAAACAAAATCAACACAATATTAAAATCAAACACAATCTCCTAAATTATAGGACAACTCACAATATTAACATCTTATAAATAAGATCATCCACCTGACCCAAATCTTAATTTATTTGAACTTTGGGTGTAGAAAAGAATGAGAAAAAGAAAAAAAAATAGTAATAACGGAAAACAAAAGGTTTAGGACTAATAAGGTTTTGATTCTTATGAGTATTTTGGTTTGGTTTGTTAAATGGATTGTTAGATTTGGTAAATTAGTTTATTAAATGAGTTTAACACTTTACCGATTGGGTAATTGGATAGAATATTCAGGTTAATCAAATAATTGGATATGATAATCAGGTTTCGAGCGATAATTGAGCGAGCACCGAGCGAGCAGGGTCTGCTCGTGCTCGGCTCGTTACTAACCGATCCGAGCAATTTCGAGCAAAATCGAGCGAACATCGAGCGATCTATCGATCCCGAGCAGAACTTGACAGCCCTAGACTGATATGACGTAACCAAAAGAGAAATCAAGACGTTTAGAGGTAGTTCGGGTGTCGTTATTGATGGCCTTGTAGGACCGATTAAAAGTAATAAATTTTTAAACAACTCCAACCAGATAGCTAGTGGAGTTGCCATCTATAATGTCGACAAGACGCAAGGTTTAATTAGATTGTACTGTTGACCGAGACATCGTTGTGGCTTTGTTTACAACAGTCAACAAGATTAGTAAAATAATAATATGAAATCAAAGCCTAATGAAAGGAAGAACATGCATGCCGATGTTGCATAATTTCGACTATATATACTGTAATATGGTAATTACTAATTAGTGGTTGGACAAAGTAATAGCATTCTATGTCTTTATTCATATGGAACCAGTATCGTAATGTACTTACTGGAACGGACTGTATATTGTAACATTTAAAAGAGTGGTGGAGCTAATCTGGTCACATGTTGCGGCCATTCCTATATAATATAGGTTTGATGTCCTTGTCTTTCAGATTCACACTATAGTATCATCTGTCTATTTCTTTAGTAGGCAACTAAAAAAATCACCTTGTACTGTAATAGATATTAAAAACCTCTAGCTTCCCAATAATTATATCCAAACCCAAATGGTAGGGCGAAAATTGGACATTCGATCGCCAATAGAGTTGATCAATTGAAAATTATTATTTTGTAGGTCTGTCATCCATAGAATATTATTTTGGTGGAAACATTAATTTGTTCGTTCTGATCATGATGACTTAACCTCTACATCACTCTGACGTCATACTTAGCCGGGTAATTATTACCCTGCAGCTAATAGATATTAAGCTTCATGTGAAAGAACTAAGCTTCTTATGAACTGTCCTCCGTTACTATCTTTTTCTGTAACCACTCTATTATTGTATATTAATTATGAGTGAATTATTTACAAGAGCTTAAAGACAATTAAAGCATGTCTAGACAAATATTTGTTCATTTTTCAAATGATGATCAGATAAGAAGAAGACTTTAAGGGTTAACCATTCCTTGATATATAATTTGAACCGCTAAACATCATCCGTAAATTACTAAATCGTTCATGTCAATTATTATTTTGTCATTATCTTCTTTTTACTTATTTCTGCTCCAAACGGGCTCTCCTCTTTTCATACAACAACAAAATAACCATGAAAAATAAAATCAGAATAAGAATGCGAGGTGGCAGGGGGCGGTAACCCTGCGGGAGACGCTAGCCCCCTTCAAAGCGAGTGAGCAGAGGGAGTGCGCTTTACAGACGCTTTTTGTTTAAACACCCTATTATTGTACTCCAGATATTGATCTGTTTATTTACGTTTGTGTTTTTTTCCATATCATCACCGAAATCTTACAACGGAACCTGAAATAATTTGAAATAACATATTGTATAAATTCAAGATTTAAATCACTGAAATAGTTTTATTTTTATTTTTTACGGAACATAATAGATATTAAATGGACTGTGAATAACAAAAAGATAATTGAAAGTCTTGAGACAATCTTTTTAAGTAAAAATCAGATGACAAACAGTAATTCCCTATGTAATTCATAGATCCGTACCTAAACAAGAAAAAACTAGATTGCAATATTGCATGCACCAAGTCTGTCCAAACTGGCTAAAAAATTTAATTAATTGTCTTCAAAGAAAGTTCGCACCCATGATGAAGCTCTTCCCTTGTTTGGAAATGGAGCAAATAGATATGGCAAAATAAGTTAACTACAAATCTAAATGTATATGATGACTAATATACATCTGAAATTTATGCAGTTTCCATAAATCACAGTAATGTATTGATTCTTGAATAAGTCTACATTGCAGATTGGTCAAAGAATATATATATATATATATATATATATATATATATATATATATATATATATATATATATATATATATATATATATATATATATACACACATAATTGTTAATTACGTGTTGAAATCTTCAACCTTTCGTAGATCAGCATTTGATGTATAGCAACTAAGAATCTAATGACGATGATCACCTCGTACTAATCATGCGGTCTATTGTGGTTGAAGGACAGAGATAGGAACATGACTAATATTTCTTTTTCATGACTTAATTAATTATATGCATGATTCCAAATTCGATGGTTGGCCAACATATATGTTTTCTAAATTCACATATTGTAAATTTTAAATTCCAAGTAAAGATATATTCTTCATAAATTCAGAAATATAAATATGTCTTCCTTGAATTGCAGCGACGCCATATATATATTTACTTCAAAGGTAAATAACCACATATATGTAGGATTGTCGGGTCATGACACGAAATTCGAATACGAACTCGACACTAAATTTTCGTATTTGGGTTGACCTATTTTGGATTCATGTCGATTTCGATCGACACGAACAACACAAATTATAATTTGGATCTAGTTCGTGTTGAGATATTTCGTGTTTCTTGTAATTCGGACTAACAAGAAAAACCTGAAACAAAAATCAATTGAAATAAACATAATCCTAAAACCCACAACACTTCTCCTAATATTCCATGTCTCCAAACCATTCCTCTCCACCTTCTTCACCACCACTGCTGCCTCCCTCCTCCTCTCCACCACCTGTCCCCTCGCTTGCCCTCCCCCCCCCCTCTCTCCACCTTCTTCACCACCATTGTCGCCTCCATCCTCTCCACCACTCATCCCCTCGCTTGCCTTCATCACCCTCTCTCCTCCTCCCTCGACGACCTTCGGGCTCAACTCGACTCCCTCACATGTCTGATAACTTCCCCATCACCGTCACCATCCTCGATTGCCTAATCCCCTTCTTCTTCAATTTTACTTTGAAATGTTGGTTTTCTATACTCTTCAAAATGGAATCAGTGGATGTGATTGTCAATCAAAATGACCTAGTGGACTGTAACATTGAAGAAGTATAAGTAGAACAATTACAGACCGGTAACATAAGTTGAAACCAAAAAGGAAATGAAAATTTGCTAAGAGATCGCACGTTTGGACATTTTTGAGATGCTTGATGACCAACCTAACTAAATAAAGAGATCAAAGTGCAAAGCTTGTGGGGGTGACTTACATTGCTAATGGTAAATTTGGGACCGGTAACATGCAACGTCATATTAAAGTATGTTCTATGAGTAGTTCTCTTGAAATTAGACAAATGTTGCTAGCGGACAGCGGTGTTAGTAAGTCAAGGTCGTTGGGGATGCATAATGCAAAGTTCGATTCTAAAAAAAATACTGATTTGCTTGTGGCTGGGATTGTGATGCATGATTTGTTATTCCTGTTTATTGAATATGAGGGAGTTAGGAGAATTTGTCAATACCTGAGACCTGATGTACATGTTGTTAATTGTTGATAACTCATTTGAAGAAGGAATCAAATCTCACGAAAGTTTGTGAACATTCACACCTTTTCATTTTACATAGAATAAGTTGATTATTACATTGCTTTGATAACTCTATTTTATCCTCCTATAAGTTTGGAATCATAACTTGGAGACAATTTGGAAAGAATGAAAGAATGGTGAATGGTTTTTGAAGTTTATGATTTTTGGTTGTGTTGTGAATTGTAATGAATGCTTTTGGATTTTGGATGAAGTTTACGGATGTTACGAAGATTATGGATGTATGATTTTTATTTTTCAAAGAATTTTGTGATATTTTTTATTTTTCAAAGAATTTTGTGATATTGAATGTTTAGTATTTGTGCATGGTGATAAATTATATCGTGTCAGTTTGTGTTAATCATGTATGTTTGAGTTAGTTGGATTAATTCGTGTCAATCATGTAAGTTCAAGTTTTCGGGTTAATTTGTGCTCGTGTTGGCACGAACTGACGAACACGAAATGAAATCGTGTCAACGTGTGTCATGTTTAGGTTATCTTGGTGTTCGAGTTTATGTTTTCGCGTTTGGGTTTGGGTTGTAAGGAAAAAAAATCTCCCCATAAATGCAGCCATTCCGGAACTTAATTTTACAAGCAAATCGATCGATTTTCCGCATGTTTGTTTGTAAGAACAGAAAAAGAAGAAGAAAAAAGTTTCATGTTCAAGCTGAGGTTGTCAAACTTGTCATACGTAAGGATTGGAAAATAGTTTATCAAGTTGGTTCCCACGTAAGGTTGAATGTCAAACATGAGTTTGAAATATCCAAAGCATAAAAAAAAGGACTGTACCTTGTGTGGACTCTCGCCATCTTTCCAAGAAATTGAGTGCAGAATTTGAGTTGGACTCTCTCTCTTTACCTCATCTTTGTCTGTGTCATTGTGTGCGTCTATATCTATCTATCTATATATATATAAGTAAAGACCACATAGTTTGAGACACTATATATGCGCGCTCGCTTAGTTCTATCCATTCCACAACACAAACATATATCAGTTCAACTTACGTATATATAGACACCAACACGCGAGGGGATCGAGATTAACAAACAAGAAGCTAGAGAGAAAGAGAGAGAGAGAGAGGAGAAAGAAATAAGAATGGGAAGAGGTCCTTGCTGTGAGAAGATGGGCCTGAAGAAAGGACCCTGGACTCCTGAGGAAGATCACATACTCATCTCCCACATCCAGAGATATGGACATGGCAATTGGAGGGCACTCCCTAAGCAAGCTGGTCAGTCCTAATTTACTTCCTTAATTAATTCTCTACTTATAGCTAGCTACCTTCTTCAAATATGAACCAAATAAAATCAACATCTACTAAATAAATAAATAAAAATACAGGTCTTTTTAGGTGTGGGAAGAGTTGCAGACTGCGGTGGACGAACTATCTCCGACCGGACATCAAGAGAGGAAACTTCAGCAGGGAAGAGGAGGATGCCATCATAAGCCTACACCAATTGCTCGGCAACCGATGGTCGGCCATAGCGGCTCGACTTCCCGGAAGAACCGACAACGAGATCAAAAACGTTTGGCACACTCACCTTAAGAAAAGACTCCAACCGTCCTCCTCCAGTAGTGAGACCACCTCATCGTCCACCACCACCAACAACAAGAAAAGTAGTACTAGTGTGGTACTGGTAAAGGAGGAAGATGCTTTAACGTTGGACGACAGTTTCTGGACAGACATGTTGATGCTGCAGGACGACAACAACACTAATAACCTAGACTCCACCACTATGTTATTGGACAATTTCGATTACAGTAATAACAGTAATATTAATGGTGGTGGTGATGATGGCATGGACTTCTGGATTAGAGTGCTGATGGAAGCTGGGGAATCTCCAGCTTTCTGATTCCATAACAACCATTTTTGTTTGAGGGTGCAAGCAAAAACCATATGTACTTTACATCTTTTTTGCAATTATATATATATATACTTGACAATTAATTCATTTCAAATGCATGCAGTTGTTCTTTACACTAGTGGTTTATTATTAGTTAGTTACAACTACCGACCTGTTTAATTAGTATTTTCATTTCAATTACCATATATAATATTGTAATCGTGAATATATAGGAATTTAATTTATACTTAATCCTACGAAAAAGCTGGTTGAGCAAAGGCATAAAATTAGCACATGTGATCCATTAGTATGGCCGGAATGAAACTACGTACACTTGTTTGGTGATTATTTCAGCTCATCGTGCGTGTTTCATTAAGAAATAATGCGGCTTAGAAGTAAAATTAGTATTAAGAACATAAGAGATGGTCCATTGACCAAGTAGACAAATAAACCAACCAATAAAGGTTTTTACTGTCCTTGTATTGTTTGAACACGGTTGAGCTCAACAACAACAACAACAACCATATAAAATTTAGACTATCTTATCACTTATGAAATATATATTGAGTACATTCACTCGTTACCAACTGATTTAGGTTGGATATTCACAGTTCAATTTCATTTCAGAGCCAAAACAACCCAACTTTTGACCTACTAGCTCTAGCCATCTTTTAAATGCACACATGTCGGAACCATGACACACTACAGGTACATGGGAATGTTGAGAATGGTCTTATATATGTTTAAAAAAATCATATTTTGAGTTGGACCCGCACATATTAGCAGATTTAAAACGGATTAACTAAAAAGATGGTAGAATGACGATTCTGATCTACAGGATTTACACAGTAAACTTTGGATTTATTCAATGGATTCTGGTTGGATTGTTTACTGTGAGGGTCTTGAATATTCCAAAGAAGATGAATGAAGAAAAATATTGAGCAGATATGATCAGTTTAAAAGGGTCCTCTTGAACTGTTTTCTACATGTCATTCTTAGGCAGGGAGCAATATCCATCATCAATTCATGGTTTCATCATGCTTGAGTTGGGTTAAAATTTGACCAACGACAGCGACCAAACACCAATTCACAGTTCAGAACTTTACTTTTCAATGCACATACATCCTTTTTATGCTGAACATGAGAATGTTGAGAATCCTTTTTTATCCTTAACATGAGAATCCAAGTTTAATTACTATTGTCCTACTCCTGTGCGCCAATCAATGGACCACTGTAAGAATTTCCTGTAGTGGTGGGCTGCCTAAGTTTAACCATAACCAGAGGATAAATTTGACTTGTTACCTGTCAGATCCATCAGAAATTCACAGTTAGCACACGTGTTGTGGTTCTTCGAGTCAGTTTTGCATGCAGAGACAAATCAATGCAAAATCCAAAACTTAATTCACATTTGTGAGTTATTACTGGATGTCCAAATTTCAACACTAGAAGGATTTGAGTTGCAGTAGGAAAGATCAAGGATGTTAATAAAAGATTGAAGCACTATTAATTACTTGGATGCATGGGCTTGTTCAAATTAAGAGTCTCTTTTCTTATTTCTCATCCTATTTCTATATGTGTGTGTGTATGTATGTTGAACATGTAAATTGTCTAAAAGCAAGAAAGATTCTCGACAAAGCTGGGGGAAATATGATCCTTAAACAGAAAGTAGAAGATTTGGTGTTATATCATGTCATCACCAGAATAGATGGCTACATATCATGAAAAGCTATTTATGTATAATGTGTTTGTCCCCACCTCCACTATCGATCGAGCGTATGTTAATCATGAAACTTTGCATACTACCAAGTCGTGAAAGTGATGATCTCAAAGGTTTGATTCAGTGTAAAAACGTGTCCTACTTAATTTCCCATATACCAAAACAAGAAACAGAGAAGAAGGACCAATTCTTCCCAGCTAGCTATACATATACATATATATATATATATATATATATATATATATATATATATATATATCTAATATAACTTGTTGGTGTGAAACAAATCAAATCAAGTTTAGGGAGACGAGTTAATTAATGACTTGTAAGCAAGATATCGTAAGCACATCTTTAATAGCAGAAAGAGTCGGTCAAACATTGGCATATGTACAGTATCAGGTAGAAATAACAAGAGAAAATTGATACAATTTAGACGGAATTTTTCCACCAAAAGATGAGAAAGACAGCTACATGAAAAGGTGAGTATCTCTGTCAAGGCTTGGTAGATACAAAAAAAGATGGTAGCTATATTATTGGGTCAATATAGTAGCACAAGGAACATTACATTTGTAACAAAGATTCGGCGACATAATAAGTGTAGTGAAACAAACATCTATCTCTACTTTCACGACTTCCAAGTTCCAAGCCTATTACCTTCTTTTAATTCCAGAAATTTTCTGGAATTATATATCCATTTCTATATAGTAGAAGGAAGGGCATATCGCATATAGTATAGAGTCTATAGAGTAGGTAGGACGGGCCACATGCTCATGTACAGCTTAGCTCTCTGGTGGGTTTGCATGGCCTTTCCTTTCGGTAAATGTTTGTTAAACGCTCGCGTTACGGACGTTGCTAACCCAGTCAGCACACTGGCTGATGTGGGCAACCCAGTCAGCAGACACGGCTGAGTGCGCACTATCCCCAGACAATTTCTTTGTTTAGTTTATTCCTCATTTCGTACAAATTTCTCCATCCCTCATTAATGCGTCTCAAATCACTCACTTCATTTTGCCACTCCTACACAGACTGAAGACTAGTTACTCAACATTCGTCCTCCTATTTTTTTTCCCTTCTCTTTATTAATAAATTCATTTTTTTCCGGACACACACATCAGTCATTTTCTTTAGTTTCTGGACAAGCGCATAACTTATTCCAGACACAGTTACTATTTATGCCGGACAGTTGGAACACTTATTCCGGACAGACGTACTACTCACTCCTGATTTTTTTTGTTGTTTTATTTTCCCGATGCGTCCACCATCGCATTTAATGCTTTTCAAATCAGCACGTCCTCCGTCTTCTTTCTTATTCTTTGGCGTCCTCCATCAAACGTAAAATATGAGTGTCTAGGTTATTCCGATCCTACGAACCATTCTTTCTTCTCTCCTTCCTCCATTTTTGTTGTACTGTAATGACACTCGTAAATGTGTCCTCACAGCTGGCTCATGCCTCCAACGTCCCTCAAGTGATGATGAATTTCCCTTCCTTCGAAGAAGTCAAAGCATTTTACGTTTCATACGCCGATTCCTGTTGTTTTGGTGTGAAGATAAGGCAATCTCATTACGGTCATGGTGTTGTAATACGGGACACTCTTACTTACTCAAAGGAGGGTAATGCTCCCGGAAACCAAGGTGAAGGTAGACCGAAACATAGGTTATCCGGTAGGGTCGAATGCACTGCTCGGATTAGGGTCTCCGGTAATCCATCCAGAGGCTACGCAATTAACTACGTAGATCTCGAACATAATCACGCCATGTTGTCGGAAGACCAGATGCGTGATTGACATCATTTCATGCTCATATTTGTATCTTATATACATTATCTTACACCTAAGCAATGCTACGTGACGAGTTTTATGTTTAGTTTTCAGGAATAAAGAGGTTTGAAGAGAAGAGCCATGAAAGGACCCAAAAGCTGGGAAAAAGGACTGAATGGTGAGATCTAGGGACCAAGATGCAAAGGAGAAGGACCTGAATGTAAGACAGAAGGACCTAAGAGCAAAACAGAATACTCCACACCATCATGGGGAGTATTTTACCAATTCTATTCGGGTCGGAGCTCCAACAAGTCGAGTAACCGCATCAAATACCAACAATACCAGAAAGAAAAGCCCACAACAAATTCCAACACGATCCGACAATTTTGGACCGCCAATTGGCGGTCTTGGACCGCTAATTGGCGGTCCATATTGCTCAGGATCCGTCGAAATTTCTCCTGGACTTGTATTAATGTTCGTTTAGGCTATTTTTGGTATTGGTTTAGTCCCACATCGGGGGATTGTCCCCGATTAGCTTTTTCCATGCTTATAAATAGAACTCTTCACCTTCCATTGTAATTACCCATTGCTTGGTGGCATTCTCTCTACTAAGGAGTGAGCCTTGAAGCAAAAACTCAAGGTGGAGAAGAATGCTACCTTCAATGTGAGTCATTTTGTTAATAAAATAATTCTTCTAGTTTCTTTAAATCTTGTCTTTTAATTTGTGCATGTTTGTTTAGTCTTTCCTTTCCTTTTATGTTTCTTTAATGTTTCTTGCCTTCTTAGTTAACTTTCATTTCAGTATTATGCTTTCTTTGCTTAGTCTAATCAGTAGTGTAATGAGTAGTGAGTAGTTCCATCCCCATTTGGGGGGTGGAGAAATATGTGATATAATCATGTAGTGTATTAAGTGTGTGTTATTTTTATCCCTTGAGCTTTATATGATTTCCATAACCATCTAATGGGTCTCCACTCTTATCTTTGATAGGCTAATGCTCTTGAATGAATCTTAGCTTATGCTTTGATTAGTGGACCTATTTTATGGGGAATGATAAGGTTAGGATATGGATGAAGTTAATGTTGGAAACACAATTTGTAGTGTATGTGCTCTTGTTGCCTTTACCTTAGCTAATGTCTTGTATGTTTTAATGATGTAGTGAAATCTTAATTCATGTAGAGGCATAGTAGGGTATAGTCTTTATACTTGAGTTCATGTAGCTTCATTCCAATTATTGTCTTGTATGTTTTAATGATGTAGTCATATCTTAATTCATGTGGAGGCAAAGTTGGATGTAGTTTTATGATTTCATGCACTACATGTTGTGAGGAGCTTAATGAACACACACACACTTCTTTATGTTCACATTATTTCTCTACCCCCTTTGGGGTTTAGTTTTCTTGCTTTTCTTCCATTTCCATTTGCGTTTTAGTGTAGTTTAGTGTAACCAACCTTTCTTCCATTTCTTTACCTCTCGCCTTCGCACAAACCAAGTGTCGACACACCTCCCAGTGGACGACCCGTATTTGCCACCGCTTCAACGCGGCCGTGCACTTGCGGTTAAATATAAAACGATCAATCAATGCGCTTCCTTCGACAAAAACGATCCGTCCCGGAGTCCGCCAGAGCACGCATTTCGTGCAATGATGCTGCCGGTATATCTGCCGCCAAGACCATGCAATCTTTTGTGGTCGAAGCTGGAGGTCATGATAAATTGTCTTTCAACGAGCGGGACCTAAGGTTATTTATTCTCCACTTAACCGAGTTGAAGTTACGCATTTAGCTTTGTCATAAAAATTATGTTTCGCAGGAATGTTGTGAACGAGGTTAGAAACCTCAAAATGGGACCAGGAGATGCGCAAGCTATCCAAGATTATTTCATCAGGATGCAGAAGAATGATTCCCGCTTCTTTTATGTAATGGATATGGACGACGAAGGCAGACTACGAAATGTGTTCTGGGCCGACAGTCGTTCTCGAGCTGCTTACTCTTACTTTGAAGATGCAATATGTTTCGACACAACATACATAACAAACAAGTATGACATGCCATTTGCCCCATTTGTGGGGGTAAATCACCACTACCAGTCCGTCCTACTCGGTTGCGCACTCCTCTCTTTCGAGACGACACAAAATTACATTTGGTTGTTCCAAACATGGTTGACGTGCATGAACGGTACCTGTTTTATTTTGTCCGGCTTTGTCCGTTTTACGTTATGTGCCTGTCCGGTTACCCTTTACGTCTGTCTGGTTTACGTCTTTTGCTCGTCCGGTTTATCCCTTACGTCTGTCCGGTTTACGTTTTTTGCTCGTCCGGTTTACCATTGACGTCTGTCCGGTTTACGTTATTTCTGTCCGGATTAACATATGTTTTTATCTTGACCGCGTTGTGTGCAGATACAAGCCCCCCGGCGATCATAACAGACCAATGTGGCGTCATAGCTGCGGCTGTGAGGGCTGTGTTCCCTGAAGCACGGCACAGATTTTGTATATGGCATATAATGAATAAGACCCCTGTGAAGCTGCCCACGAAGTACCAGGAGCATACGTTGTTTGACCTCAACAACTGTGTATTCGATTCCAAGACTCCGGCAGAATTCGAGCGGAATTGGCAGGGTTTTCTAGATGATTTCGAGTTCCACGACAATAATTGGCTCCGGTCCATTTATGCAATTCGAGAGCACTGGGTACCTGCATTTTGGCGGGATTGTTTTTCCGCAGGAATGACATCAACCCAGAGAAGTGAGGGTATGAACGCCTTCTTCGATAAGTACCTCACATCAAGGACGACACTTAAGCAGTTCGTGAAACAATACGAACTCGCAGTACGCCACAAGTATGAGAAGGAAGCTCAGTCTGATTTCGATTGTCAGCATAAGGCTCCGCAATTGATTTCGAAATATCCATTCGAGAGGCAATTTAGCGAGTTGTATACGGTGGGTGTCTTCAAGAAGGTGCAGTTAGAAATTGGGAAGATGATGTACTACGACATCAAGGATGAGTTCAACGAGGACGACACATTGCACTTCAACGTGACCGAACATGTATTGACACATATCCTCCCATTGTCGAAACGGTTCACAGTGCAAATTAGAGATGAGAAGTGGGTATGCGATTGCAGAATGTTTGATCACGTCGGTATCCTATGTTGTCACGTTTATGTTGTTATTGCCCGAATACGTCCAAACGCGTTGCTCCCCGAGTCTTACATCGTCCACCGATGGAGGAAGGATATCCGAAGGAGCTATGTAATCAAGTTTCCCCTTCAAAGTGACATAACGGGGAACGATGCGCTTCGTCGCCACGACAACATAATGGGTCGTGCGGTTTGGATCGCCGAGGCCGCTTTCGACTCAAACGACAGATATCTTCAGGCGGTAGAGGCACATGAGTTGCTTAAGGAACGAATGCAACGACCTGATCCTGTGTTCGATGGTACATCCGTTCTCAATCCGGATAAGACAAGACGGAAAGGCAGACCGCCGAGCAAACGACAGATTTCTTTGTCTGAGAAAATAATTAAAAGTAACGTTAAGAAAATCATCAGGAAGAAGGTTCTACCCCCGTTACACCCTACAACACCCAAACCGGGGGATCACGATTTCGATGACTGGGACATGAATTTGCATTACGAGGGAGTTCCTCCTTGATTATTGTATTTGTCCTTGGTTGGAATTATTCCTATGTAATTTTGTTGAAAGTCATTGTATGTCTGTCCGTATTATTGCATAAGATTCAACCCTTTCTTTGCTTGTTCGTTTGTGAATTAATTTCTGATGGCGACAAATATATTTAAGTAATTTTGGTTTGTTGTATGTCTGTCCTGATTACGTTATATGTCCGTCCGGATTACGATTCATCAATGTCCGGATTACGTTTTATTTATGTCCGGATTAAGTGACCAGTATGTCCGGAAGACGTACTTAGGTTGTCTGAATTACATTGTTTGTCTGTCCGGATTACGTTAATTTCTGTCCGGAATCAGTTTTATTTATGTCCGGATTAAGTTACCAGTATGTCCGGATTACGTTATATGTCCGTCCGGATTACAATTCATCAATGTCCGGATTACGTTTTATTTATGTCCAGATTAAGTGACCAGTATGTCCGGAAGACGTACTTAGCCTGTCCGGATTACATTGTTTGTCTGTCCGGATTACGTTAATTTATGTCCGGAATAAGTTTTATTTATGTCCGGATTAAGTTTTATTTATGTTCGGATTAAGTGACAAGTATGTCCGGAATACGTAATTAGGCCGTCCGGATTACATTGTTTGTCTGTCCGGATTACGTTATATGTCCGTCCGGAATAAGTTTTATTTATGTCAGGATTAAGTTACCAGTATGTCCGGATTACGTTATATGTCCGTCCGGATTACGATTCATCAATGTCCGGATTACGTTTTATTTATGTCCGGATTAAGTGACCAGTATGTCCGGAATACGTAGTTAGGTTGTCCGGATTACATTGTTTGTCTGTCCGGATTACGTTAATTTCTGTCTGGAATAAGTTTTATTTATGTCCGGATTAAGTTACCAGTATGTACGGATTACGTTATATGTCCGTCCGGATTACGATTCATCAATGTCCGGATTACGTTTTATTTATGTCCGGATTAAGTGACCAGTATGTCCGGAAGACGTACTTAGGCTGTCCGGATTACATTGTTTGTCTGTCCGGATTACGTTAATTTCTGTCCGGAATACGTTTTATTTATGTCCGGATTAAGTTACCAGTATGTACGGATTACGTTATATGTCCGTCCGGATTATGATTCATCAATGTCCGGATTACGTTTTATTTATGTCCGGATTAAGTGACCAATATGTCCGGAATACGTAATTATGCTGTCCGGATTACATTGTATGTCCGGTTTACGTTTTATTTCTGTCCGGATTACATTGTATGTCTGTCCGGATTACGCTAATGGTCTATCCGGATTACGTTATATGTCCGTCCAGATTACGTATCATGTATGTCCGGAAACAAGAAAATAATTTTATAAAAGATAAAAACCCAACACCAAATGTCCTTGTATTGATACATCATTCAAATAGTCTATGTAATTTTAACATGTATACATGTATAACTTTGGAAAAAAAATTGTTGAGTGCGCAATGGTGCAAAGTAAATTAAAACATTTTCAGGGCGTTTATTGTTGATCGCACATCCCAGAGTCTTCGAGTAAGAAATTGGCCAAATCGCCTCTAAAACGGTGAATAACCTTGCTCTGATTCGGCTTCGTCGGATCAGCATTCTCCAGTACAAAATGTATGGCCCGCAGTCGTTACTCCCCGGTAGCTGTCGTTGGCTACCCTTCCTCTCAACTCTCAGCGGTCACTCGACCTTCAACAACCCTCGCCAGAATCCCGCTATCTTAGACGCGGTGCATTCATGAGTTCCGACAAAACGGTTAGGATTGTCACATTTTTTAAGTGTGCGGGAGAGGCTGTTGTACTGAATAAACTCTGATCGAGGTCCGTGGGCAACGAACAAAGTCCAGTGGCCGGCCAAACAGCCTGGTTGTGCGATGATGACTTCCTCCACATTTAGTCCTTCAATTTTTGGGAGTAAATAATCTTTCCTTATATCTTCTCCCTGTCCCTCCACAATCATTTCCGATTCGAAGGATGATAAGCAGACCACCTTTTGTTGCCCTCCTCTTCTGAGGAGTACCTCAATTAGGCCGTCAAGAGTTTCGTTGGTGAATTCTATTTTTGGCGAAATTATTTCCTTGAGATCACCCCTGGTGATATTGCTCAGAACCCCCCTCCAGATAATATCTTTTGCTTCTCGTTCGGGAGCCGTTGCATTCAATAAACGACGTACCTCATCATTGGTCAGCGTTCTCAAGGCGGTCGCATCCACATCGGGCCTCGTGGACGAAACATGGGCGGCCAGTTCATCTTTCGCTGTTTCGTCGGCCTCGTATATTTCTTCACTGGCTTCTTCGGCCCCTTTTGTTTTTGTGGTGGCTTCTTCGGCCTCCTTTATTTCTTCTTGTTTTTCTGCGGCATTCTTCTGTGCGCAAGCATGGTTTAATGGTCCGCATTTTTTGAGGGTGCAAAAGCGGTAGCGCTACCACAACCTTCCTCTTTCTTTCCTGTTGTCTCCTCATATCTTCCTCCTTCTTCTCATCCTCCTTCCTCTTCTTCCTCTCTTCCTCCTTCCTCTTCTTCCTCTCTTCCTCCTCCCTCTTATTCCTCTCATCCTCCTCCCTCATCTTCTTCTCTTCCTCCTCCCTCTTATTCCTCTCATCCTCCTCCCTCTTCTTCTTCTCTTGCTCCTCCCTCTTCTTCCTCTCTTCCTCCTCCCTCTTCTTCCTCTCTTCCTCCCTCCGTTTTTTTCTCTCTTCCTCCTCCCTCCTCTTCTTCTCATCCTCCTCCCTCCTCTTCCTCGCATCCTCCTCCCTCTTATTCCTCTCATCCTCCTCCCTCTTCTTCTTCTCTTGCTCCTCCCTCTTCTTCCTCTCTTCCTCCTCCCTCTTCTTCCTCTCTTCCTCCCTCCGTTTTTCTCTCTCTTCCTCCTCCCTCCTCTTCTTCTCATCCTCCTCCCTCCTCTTCCTCGCATCCTCCTCCCTCTTATTCCTCTCATCCTCCTCCCTTTTATTCCTCTCATCCTCCTCCCTCCTCTTCTTCTCATCCTCCTCCCTCTTCTTCTTCTCTTGCTCCTCCCTCTTCTCCCTCTCTTCCTCCTCTCTCTTCTCCCTCTCTTCTTCCTCTCTCTTCTTCCTCTCCTCCGCCTCCCTCTTATTTCTCTCTTCCTCCCTCTTTTCCCTCTCCTCCGCCTCCCTCTTACTTCTCTCTTCCTCCTCGCTCTTTTCCCTCTCTTCCTCCTCCCCACGGACTCTCAGCCTACGACACTCTTCTTGAGAGATCCGGAGTTCTTCCTCCAGGTTGTTAATTCTAACGGTCGCCTCCCTATGTGATGCTTCGGCTCGCAGCCAATTCGTCTTCACCTCACTAAGTTCCAACTCTTGTAGTAGTGGGTCACATGGAATGCTGCATTCACTGAGTTGTACCCTTGGTAGAGTGGATGTTGAAGGTGTTTCCTTTGAGGCGACCTTTGCTGCGGGAGTTGCTTCTGCAGGAGGAAATTGATCCTCTGACAACAGTGAATGCTCCCGTTCACTGAGTTTTGGGTGCCCTTCAACTCAAATTGGCCCGAGTAAATCCGGGACAAGTTGTTGCCTCGATCTTCCCATTTTCTAAGGATTTGGCGTCTGCTAAACATTTCCGTCCAACACTTGAACCGTGGAAATGCTGACCGGGGATCCCCCAATTTGAACTTCTCGCAAAGCCACACCTGAAAACAAGAATGAGTTAAAAACCAGAAACATAACTTCCCCAGGACAGACACAACTCTTATTCTGGACAGACGCAACACTATTCCGGACAAACAAAACTCTTATTCCGGACAGACGCAACACTATTCCGGACAGACAAAATACTTATTCCGGACAGACACAATACGTATTCCGGACAGACGGGACAATCATTCCGGACATATACAGGACAATTCCGGACAGACAAAATACTTATTCCGGACAGACACAATACGTATTCCGGATAGACAAAACTCTTATTCCGGACAGACGCAACACTATTCCGGACAGACAAAATACTTATTCCGGACAGACACTATACGTATTCCGGACAGACAAAACTCTTATTCCAGACAGACACAACACTATTCCGGACAGACAAAACTCTTATTCCGGACAGACAAAATACTTATTCCGGACAGACACAATACGTATTCCGGACAGACAAGACAATCATTCCGGACATATACAGGACTATTCCGGACATGCAACACACTTATTCCGGACAGACAAAACACAATTCCGGACATACGTAATACTTTTCCCGGATAACCTCAAGACACTTATTCCGGACAGAGACAACACTATTCCGGACAGACACAAGACTTATCCCGGACAGACAAAACACTTATTCCGGACATAAACCAACACTACTCCGGACTGACACAACACTCATTCCGGACCAAGATGCTTACTTGTAATACGACAACGCAACCATACACGTAGCCCTGCTTCATAGAGAAGTTCGCTGACAATCTCCTCCTCGAGAGGTCCCGTTGGGCTTCCTCCAGGCCTTCAACTAAGAAAGTGTGAACCGCATTTGCCCACGCATATCTCTTGAGGCACTTGAGGTACTTAAGGTGCTTCGTGTACCACGCTTTACTTCGCATTGATTCATCGAAGAACAAAAATTGATTGAAAATCATAGAAATAAGGAGTCGGACGTGCTCCTCCTCCTCGCCCATCAAGCTCGTGGCGGTAAGATGACCCAGTAGATGGGTGTTGTCGAGGTTAACCCCGTCACGTTTCTCTACGTACATGACTTCCATATCCACTCTCTGCTCATGTGCTCCTAGTCCAAGTAGAAGGGTGACGTCTTCTACCGTAAATGGGACCACCCCAGTGGCTATTCTCAGACCGACTTCATTGGTGTCGAAGTGTTTGACGAACCAACCCAGTATCTCGTTGTCAGTTGTGACGTGAGGAAAGGTGAGGAAGTGACCGAAAGGCGTCCGTTGGAAGACATTTTTCTCCTCCTCCTTCATCCGGTCGAACAGCTTGTGAAGGGCTGTGAAACCGCACTTGGTTTCGCGGAAGTAGTACGTGCTTCCCTTAAACCACCAAAAAAATTGTTAGAGGCCAATAATGAACCTTAAAATGAACCAGAAAGAACGTGGTTGACACAACACCTGTGCGGCTACAATTTCAGGAGCGATGGAGGTTTTAGGTAGAGAAGGATCCATTTTCGCCTGGTTATAATTTTCGTTCGACTAAGACAGGAATGAAGGTTTTGGATGAGCGTATGGAAAGGAACTCCGGGTGAAATGGGGAATGGAAAAGGAGAAGACTTGGGAGGAAAGTTACTCGAATGTTGTACCGCCGCTACTGATGTACGTGAAGTCTAACCGTCTAATCGTGATTTCGGGAAATGAACCGTCGCACCCAAAAATTCGTAATTTACTTTTCCCCGCGCAGAAGTTTTGGCTGACTGGACGCTGAACTGGCAGCTGACTGGTCCATCCACGTAGGAAGCGTCACGGACGCGCGCGTCCATGTATAACGACTCTTTCCTTTCTATATAGTATATACACACACTCAAGCCATTCTCCAATTTGTCCAACCCCAATAAACAACAACAAACACCAGGATGGATTGGCATTTTTTTCTGAACAGATAACTTGTTCCATGCAGATCTTTAATATGGATAGAGACGTCAATCAGATCTCTTTCTAGAATTACGATCCAGAATCACAATTCCATGTACAGAATTAATGTGCTTGCTTTGCTGCTTACATGCATTTTAAGCAAAATCAACGTAGGTCCATATATATCATGCTTGCTGAAATTAGTTAAACTTAATTTGAGGTTTTTGATTGGGTGCACGTGCACCTTCAACCTATTACTCCGAACGTCTAGGATCAACATAATTGCATGGGTATACCTTCCTCGTACACCGTTAATGAATTCGGTGATACTTTTATTTGGCTCGTTAACTCCCAATCCACTCAAACACGTTATGGCTAAGTCCCAACTCGAGCTCACTAAGGAACGGACTTGTAATTTGACTCGGCCTGCAATCTAAATTGACTCCCATTTAGAGCCAACCGAGTCCAAATTTTTCGTTCCATTGCATATTTAGGATTGATTTTATTTCCTAACATAACTGTTGTGACAGTATTTTTATATAGATTTTCTATCCAGTGGGAGTTGTAATTGAATCTGGTGAGCCCAATAGAATACAATCGTTCCTTGATATTTTGTATGTTTGTTGTAAAGAGTGATTCTTCTTGATTTAGAATTCTACCGTAACAAAAGTTCTGGGGTTGGGCCTTAACTAATTAATTATGGCAACCTATATCTTAAATCAACCTAATACTTGAAATTTGTATATGTTAACTATGCATATAAATGCTCCCCCTATGGATGTGCATAGTTTATCTTGACAAATTCATGTATATTTCAAGTATCCCTAATTTATTACTTCTCCCCCTTTGACATCTATCAAAAAATCAATAATCAATGTAATATATGAAATGAAATTTCTCCCCCATTTACAATTATATATAATTATTTGAGTTCAATTTAGATGTCATTTGTAATGAAGATGCTCCCCCTAAATTTTGCACTTCATTACTCTAATAAAAGATATAACAAGTAAGCTCCCCCTATCAATAAGGCTAAGTGGAAACAATAAGTATGATTAAAGTTAAGTTCAATTAAGTTTCTATTTAAGCCTTATTCTAACATCCATTTAAAATTTGACATTTATAATCAATGGATGTGGTATATGATTTGCAAAGAATGGGGTAAATGATTTTCAATGAATTGAACTATATGATATGTCAATTAAGCATGTGAAGCTAGATTAGAGCTAATTTAACATGAATTGTATAGATAGGAATATATACCAATGTTGAATTCGAATTTAGCTCCAATCTCATTTGGTGATGCAACCGGATTTGAATTTGACTCTTGAGCTCACCCGGTCACCACCAATCTCCTCCTCAAGCACCTACAAGTGTAGATTTAGGTACCCAAACAATTTTGGGTCCTTGAACATTAGCTTTTGGGATCCAAACCATTTTGGTTTTGGGTGCCCACACACTTGAGGAACTAGATTTAACAAATGAATGCTTGCCATTTAAAGTAGTATGAGATACATGGTTTTTCAAATGCACATTGTATCCTAAACCATGTTTAGCTAATGATTGTCTTTGACTACTCAAAAGCATATCAAGCATTTTTGTTCCTTTAGTGAACATTTCTAGATCTTTTCTTAATTGTATATTTGAAGCTTTAAGATCTACATGTTCATAAACAATAGGTGTTTTACTTAGACTAGCAAGTGATGATTCATTTGATTCAAGTCTAGCAATCACCTCATTCTTTTCATTCATGATTAGTTCAATTTGGCATTTAAGATCATTTATAGTTTTTCTAGCATTTTTGTTCTTTTCACAAACGATCTCATATTGTTTAACTAAATCATGAAATGCATTTTGGAGCTCATCTTTAGTAAATGTTTCATTAGATGCTCTTGAGTTTGAGCTATCACTAAGATCTCTAGATGAGCAAGAATTAGAAATATAAGAGTTAGAGGCTACCTCACTCAATTCATCTTCAATTGCCATGTGACATGAGTAAGCAAATTCTCCTCTACTATGCAAGGTGGAAGATGATGTTGATGGTGATGAGGAGTCATCCCATGTAGCTTTGTGAGCTTCTTCTCTCCTTTCTCTTCTCTTGCTCCTTCCCTTCTCTTTTCTTTTCTCCCTCTTTTTCTCCCCTTCTTTTCTCTCAATTTTGCTTTCCTCCTTCTCCTTCTTTTCTCTTCTCTCAATCCTAATACCCCTTCTTTCAATTTTGTCTTCTTTATTCTTGAGGTATTTGAAAAAATCTTGGGCAAGGACCACGATTTCTTCTTCTTCATCTTCTCTATTTTGCTCCTCAAAATCTGCATGTAAGGCCATAGTAGGAGTTTTCTTGGAAGCTTCTTTTTCTTTGCGATGACTCAATTGAAGCTCATAGGCCATGAGATTTCCAATGAGTTCCTCCATCTTCAATTTGGAAAGATCGTGCGATTCTTCAATTGCGACGACCTTGTCTTCCCAATCGTTGCTCAATGATCGGAGGAATTTCCGAGTCATCTCTCCTTCATTTATCCTTCTTCCAAGAATCAAAAGAGAGTTAGTAATATCGGTGAAGCGAGTGTTCATGTCGCTTATGTTCTCACCGATTTGCATAGAAAATATTTCATATTTATGCATGAGGAGACTTATCCTAGTTTCTTTGGTTTTGCTATCACCCTCATGATGCATTTGTAACCTATGCCATATTTCATTGGCACTTTCACATCCCCTAATTCTATTGTATTCTCCCTCATTAAGGCCACAATAAAGAATATTCATAATTTTTGAATTCATTTCAATTTCTTTCATTTGAGCCCTAGATAGAGAATCTAAATCATCTTCATTTGGGGGTATGTATGGATTTTGAATAAACTTCCAATACTTAAGGTCATTTGATATTAAAAAGATTTTCATTCTATTTTTCCAATAATCATAATTTGACCCATTAAGCAAAGGAGGCCTTGTGGTGCATAAACCCTCTAAGTGATTAGATGTTGAAGCCATGCTAAAATTACGGTAAAGTAATGAAATTTAGCTAACAAGGCTCTGATACCAAATGTAGGATCTGATCGTGTGGGTTATGGGTCCACTAATCACTTTTAATCCCTAATTAACTACTTGGTTGATCGATCAAAGAAATGCAGCGGAAATTAAACAAAAACAAACACAAGTGGAAAGTAATGCAAACCACAAAGAGACACCGGATTTACAGAGGTTCGGCCGCGCCTACGTCCTCTCTTGCAAGCCCCTCTCGAATCTCCGTTCGAGCCCCTCTTGCGTCTTCACTATGCCTCCCCGTTCCGGGCCGGGAGCAACGCCTTTTACAAGTCTTCAAGCTCGCGAACAACCCTCGCCGAGCTTGGCACCACCTCTCACAACCCGAGAGGATCACTTCGGGCTTTCACCGAAATCTCTACTTCTTTGTCTTGGGCTTTCACCAAGACCCTTGCTCACTTTACAACAGAGGTAACTTTGAGTGGAACTCACTCTCTAATTGAGCACAACAAATGCTAGTATGAATGTATGATGAAGGATGTGGAAATTAGGCTTTGGAATCACTAATTTTGAGCTTTGAGGTTGTGGAAAATCTCACTATAAGTTTGACACTTTGGAGTTTTGAAATCTTGTGGAAAACTAAGTGTGAACCTCTATTTATAAGCTCCTAAAGATTTCTAGCCGTTTGGACAAGATTTGATTGGAGTTTGTGCAAAACACACAAAAACAGAAAATCGGATTCAGAAATCTGTCCAGAAACGGTCGACCGAAAGGTGTATCGGTCGACCGAACCCTTGAGTCTGTTGATGGATCGGTTGACCGAACATAGGTACTGGTCGACCGAATTACTTAAGTTCTATAGGTCAACGGTCGACCGAGCAGGTACCGGTCGACCGAACTACTGGGTTCGGTAGAGAGAAATCTTGATCGGTTGGACAAACTTGTGTCGACCGATAGCAGGGGGTTTTTCACGAATTGAACGGTCGACCGAATATGGTATTTTGTTCGACCGGTTCAAAAGTATTTGGGGGTGTATATAGGAAAAATGTGTATACGACCGTTGTATAATACGACAAATAAAACGGTCGTATTTTTACCAGAAATGGCAAACGAAACGGTCGACCTAAGGTCTACCGGTCGACCGAACAGGTCTGGGTAATCGGTTAATAGAAGGTGGAATCGGTTGAACGAATTGGTCTGGTATAACAAATATTGTGTATAACCGGTCGACCGAACTCAGGCAGACTGGTGACCAATGTTTTAGGTGTTTAGGTGATCTAATGAAGTCCAAATTATATGATATTTTGTGTGTGACTCCTACAAGGAACCTAGTGTGTGAATGCATGCATATTAGCTTATGTTATGCTCAATTCACATAAGTTCCTAATACTCAAAGAAAGGTAAAATTACATGTCTTCAATCCTAGCTTGATTACATGTCTTGACTTGATTTTTCTTCTTTCTTGAGTCTTGATCACCTGTAGATGTTAGCACAATACAACATGTATACTATTATACTACATGTGCTAATCTACATGTCCTAATTAAGATTAGGTTTAATTACATCATCAAAATACGGATTAAGACCAAAAAGCCAACAATCTCCCCCTTTTTGATGATGGCAACCTATATCTTAAATCAACCTAATACTTGAAATTTGTATATGTTAACTATGCATATAAATGCTCCCCCTATGGATGTGCATAGTTTATCTTGACAAATTCATGTATATTTCAAGTATCCCTAATTTATTACTTCTCCCCCTTTGACATCTATCAAAAAATCAATAATCAATGTAATATATGAAATGAAATTTCTCCCCCATTTACAATTATATATAATTATTTGAGTTCAATTTAGATGTCATTTGTAATGAAGATGCTCCCCCTAAATTTTGCACTTCATTACTCTAATAAAAGATATAACAAGTAAGCTCCCCCTATCAATAAGGCTAAGTGGAAACAATAAGTATGATTAAAGTTAAGTTCAATTAAGTTTCTATTTAAGCCTTATTCTAACATCCATTTAAAATTTGACATTTATAATCAATGGATGTGGTATATGATTTGCAAAGAATGGGGTAAATGATTTTCAATGAATTGAACTATATGATATGTCAATTAAGCATGTGAAGCTAGATTAGAGCTAATTTAACATGAATTGTATAGATAGGAATATATACCAATGTTGAATTCGAATTTAGCTCCAATCTCATTTGGTGATGCAACCGGATTTGAATTTGACTCTTGAGCTCACCCGGTCACCACCAATCTCCTCCTCAAGCACCTACAAGTGTAGATTTAGGTACCCAAACAATTTTGGGTCCTTGAACATTAGCTTTTGGGATCCAAACCATTTTGGTTTTGGGTGCCCACACACTTGAGGAACTAGATTTAACAAATGAATGCTTGCCATTTAAAGTAGTATGAGATACATGGTTTTTCAAATGCACATTGTATCCTAAACCATGTTTAGCTAATGATTGTCTTTGACTACTCAAAAGCATATCAAGCATTTTTGTTCCTTTAGTGAACATTTCTAGATCTTTTCTTAATTGTATATTTGAAGCTTTAAGATCTACATGTTCATAAACAATAGGTGTTTTACTTAGACTAGCAAGTGATGATTCATTTGATTCAAGTCTAGCAATCACCTCATTCTTTTCATTCATGATTAGTTCAATTTGGCATTTAAGATCATTTATAGTTTTTCTAGCATTTTTGTTCTTTTCACAAACGATCTCATATTGTTTAACTAAATCATGAAATGCATTTTGGAGCTCATCTTTAGTAAATGTTTCATTAGATGCTCTTGAGTTTGAGCTATCACTAAGATCTCTAGATGAGCAAGAATTAGAAATATAAGAGTTAGAGGCTACCTCACTCAATTCATCTTCAATTGCCATGTGACATGAGTAAGCAAATTCTCCTCTACTATGCAAGGTGGAAGATGATGTTGATGGTGATGAGGAGTCATCCCATGTAGCTTTGTGAGCTTCTTCTCTCCTTTCTCTTCTCTTGCTCCTTCCCTTCTCTTTTCTTTTCTCCCTCTTTTTCTCCCCTTCTTTTCTCTCAATTTTGCTTTCCTCCTTCTCCTTCTTTTCTCTTCTCTCAATCCTAATACCCCTTCTTTCAATTTTGTCTTCTTTATTCTTGAGGTATTTGAAAAAATCTTGGGCAAGGACCACGATTTCTTCTTCTTCATCTTCTCTATTTTGCTCCTCAAAATCTGCATGTAAGGCCATAGTAGGAGTTTTCTTGGAAGCTTCTTTTTCTTTGCGATGACTCAATTGAAGCTCATAGGCCATGAGATTTCCAATGAGTTCCTCCATCTTCAATTTGGAAAGATCGTGCGATTCTTCAATTGCGACGACCTTGTCTTCCCAATCGTTGCTCAATGATCGGAGGAATTTCCGAGTCATCTCTCCTTCATTTATCCTTCTTCCAAGAATCAAAAGAGAGTTAGTAATATCGGTGAAGCGAGTGTTCATGTCGCTTATGTTCTCACCGATTTGCATAGAAAATATTTCATATTTATGCATGAGGAGACTTATCCTAGTTTCTTTGGTTTTGCTATCACCCTCATGATGCATTTGTAACCTATGCCATATTTCATTGGCACTTTCACATCCCCTAATTCTATTGTATTCTCCCTCATTAAGGCCACAATAAAGAATATTCATAATTTTTGAATTCATTTCAATTTCTTTCATTTGAGCCCTAGATAGAGAATCTAAATCATCTTCATTTGGGGGTATGTATGGATTTTGAATAAACTTCCAATACTTAAGGTCATTTGATATTAAAAAGATTTTCATTCTATTTTTCCAATAATCATAATTTGACCCATTAAGCAAAGGAGGCCTTGTGGTGCATAAACCCTCTAAGTGATTAGATGTTGAAGCCATGCTAAAATTACGGTAAAGTAATGAAATTTAGCTAACAAGGCTCTGATACCAAATGTAGGATCTGATCGTGTGGGTTATGGGTCCACTAATCACTTTTAATCCCTAATTAACTACTTGGTTGATCGATCAAAGAAATGCAGCGGAAATTAAACAAAAACAAACACAAGTGGAAAGTAATGCAAACCACAAAGAGACACCGGATTTACAGAGGTTCGGCCGCGCCTACGTCCTCTCTTGCAAGCCCCTCTCGAATCTCCGTTCGAGCCCCTCTTGCGTCTTCACTATGCCTCCCCGTTCCGGGCCGGGAGCAACGCCTTTTACAAGTCTTCAAGCTCGCGAACAACCCTCGCCGAGCTTGGCACCACCTCTCACAACCCGAGAGGATCACTTCGGGCTTTCACCGAAATCTCTACTTCTTTGTCTTGGGCTTTCACCAAGACCCTTGCTCACTTTACAACAGAGGTAACTTTGAGTGGAACTCACTCTCTAATTGAGCACAACAAATGCTAGTATGAATGTATGATGAAGGATGTGGAAATTAGGCTTTGGAATCACTAATTTTGAGCTTTGAGGTTGTGGAAAATCTCACTATAAGTTTGACACTTTGGAGTTGTGAAATCTTGTGGAAAACTAAGTGTGAACCTCTATTTATAAGCTCCTAAAGATTTCTAGCCGTTTGGACAAGATTTGATTGGAGTTTGTGCAAAACACACAAAAACAGAAAATCAGATTCAGAAATCTGTCCAGAAACGGTCGACCGAAAGGTGTATCGGTCGACCGAACCCTTGAGTCTGTTGATGGATCGGTTGACCGAACATAGGTACTGGTCGACCGAATTACTTAAGTTCTATAGGTCAACGGTCGACCGAGCAGGTACCGGTCGACCGAACTACTGGGTTCGGTAGAGAGAAATCTTGATCGGTTGGACAAACTTGTGTCGACCGATAGCAGGGGGTTTTTCACGAATTGAACGGTCGACCGAATATGGTATTTTGTTCGACCGGTTCAAAAGTATTTGGGGGTGTATATAGGAAAAATGTGTATACGACCGTTGTATAATACGACAAATAAAACGGTCGTATTTTTACCAGAAATGGCAAACGAAACGGTCGACCTAAGGTCTACCGGTCGACCGAACAGGTCTGGGTAATCGGTTAATAGAAGGTGGAATCGGTTGAACGAATTGGTCTGGTATAACAAATATTGTGTATAACCGGTCGACCGAACTCAGGCAGACTGGTGACCAATGTTTTAGGTGTTTAGGTGATCTAATGAAGTCCAAATTATATGATATTTTGTGTGTGACTCCTACAAGGAACCTAGTGTGTGAATGCATGCATATTAGCTTATGTTATGCTCAATTCACATAAGTTCCTAATACTCAAAGAAAGGTAAAATTACATGTCTTCAATCCTAGCTTGATTACATGTCTTGACTTGATTTTTCTTCTTTCTTGAGTCTTGATCACCTGTAGATGTTAGCACAATACAACATGTATACTATTATACTACATGTGCTAATCTACATGTCCTAATTAAGATTAGGTTTAATTACATCATCAAAATACGGATTAAGACCAAAAAGCCAACACAAACGAGCTAGAACTTAACTCTACTTAAGTGAATCGGTCGAACCAAAGTATGGGGCGGTCGACCGATAAGGGGATTCGGTTGAGACAAAGGTCAATCGGTCGAACGAGAAATGTGTCGACCGATAGCAGGGAATTTGGTTTCTGAAAATATGTTCAACCGGTCGACCGAATCAAGGTCGTCGTTCGACCGGTTACCGAATGTATTTTGGGGTTAAGTTTTGTTTTATACGAATACGACCGTTATAGGAATACGACAAGAAAAACGGTCATATTAAAATCCGGGATCGGTCGACCGAAAAGGTAGGACCGGTCGACCGGTAGAGTTCGGTAAAATCACTGTGGAGAGTCTGTTATAAACCGGTCGAACTGAGAACTGGTTCGGTCGACCGGTTCACACAGGAAATCTGGGTTTAAGTTTATAAGTGATTTCCGACTAAGGTTTGGGTGATCTAATGAAGTCCAAATAAGGTGAAATTTTGTGTGTGACTTCTCTAAGGAACCTAGTGTGTATGTGATATGATTTTAACTCTTGTATGCTCAATTTACACATGTTCCTAAGACTCAAAATAAAATCAAGATTACAAGTCTTCATTTAGCTTTATTACAAATCTTGACTTGATTTCCTTCCTTCTTGAGTCTTGATCACCTGTAGAGGTTAGCACAATACAATATACATGCAATGCAATATGTGTGCTACTCTACATCATCATAATTAAGATTAGGTTAATTAAATCATCAAAACATAGATTAAGGCCAAAAAGCCAACAAGAAGGGTCCTTAGTCTTTGGTTGTAGTTTTTATTCTTAATCTTAGTTTTGTATTCTTCTTTTCATTAATAAAATTCTGTCTTTTATTTCTTACTTTTAGTTTTCTTTTGTAATGTCTCAAGGACCCCTCATTCCTCCCTCTATGAGTTTCTAACTCCTTCCAAAGGGTGGAGGTGACGGATTTAGGGTGAAGAGAAGACGAATGAATGTTATTATTTTAAGTTCGTATTAGTCTATTTTGATTACTTGAGTTTATGTTAAATCATTTATCATGTAATGCTTCATAACTAATATGATTTATTCTAAGTTTCTTAATTCTCTAATCTAAACCTTAAATCCAAACCTCCACCCGACGGAATTCACCTCTTTATTCTTGTTTTAGTTTTAATTGTTCATGTTTCTTTCTTTAGATAATTAAAATAAAAAATCTCAAAAACCAACTTATTTCTTCTCTCCTTCTTTCCCCCAATCGAAATCACACTAATAACAAATCTCTCCCTCCTTGTGTTCGACCCGTATTTGTCACGTCTGCATTGACGCCGTGCACTTGCGGTATAAATAAAATTCCCATCAAGTTTTTGGCGCCGTTGCCGGGGAGGCGACACAGATTTTGTTTTTTTTTTGTTGATTTCGATTCTGTTCTGTTTATCTTGTGCGCGATCTAAGTATTTGGATTTGTGTTTCAGGAGACAACAGAACGCGCGGCGAAATCTGAACGCAGTCTGAGCAACAAAGGTGGCGGAATCACCGCATACCAAGAGCAACCTGTGGCGGAATCGCCGGACACCTGAAGCTTCTGGGCTTCAAATTTTTCTGGGGTTAGCACCAACTCTGGGTGGACGCGTGGAGCATATGAAATTTCGTGAGCGGGCGGTGAACCCGACTGAGCATTGCATAAGGTAACATTTGTTGCTCTTTTCCTCGTAATTTCTATTTTCAGAAAATTTCCTTTTAGTAGAACTGCATGTGTTAGGGTAAAAATTCCATAATTGGCAATAATTCAACTCTGACCTAAAATTGGCAAAATTAGAAAGGTCTTAGTGCATGCATCATCTAATGTTTTGTATGCATTATTCTTGCTAAATTCTTGCAAATCAATTTCTGTTGAAGAGTGCTGGAGTCAAGGTAAGTATCGTGGTTTTTATCGATTGCATTTAGGCATATAATTTAGTTTGCATACAACCATGCAATTGCCCCCAATTAAAGACCAGTGTTTGACTATCTTTGCTAGATCTAAGTTAAACTATCTTAAGGGCAACTCCGTAGGCAAAGATACGGTGGGGATTTCATCACCCTTCCGTAACCCACAAATAACAATCCCAAAGTGTCACCCAAGTCTTAAATTAAAATCAATTAGACATTGACCCCTAAGGACTCGGACTCATTTAAGGAGAAGAATCGGTTTGACTTGCTATGACCTGAAGCCGATTGAATTTAATTTGGTGTCTAGAAAGTGTTTTTGTGTTGACGTAAGTCTTCCAAGCGAAGTGGTTGTCTAATTGGCACCGACTCTGTCGGAAGCGCCCCCACTAGCTATACACGGTCTGGCCAAGTTGGTTTGATTAGTGAGGGAGGTGAATCAAGCAAATCAATTCGACTCAACCAGTTAGGAGTCGTCTAGATCTAAGCGACACTAGGTCTAGGATTGTTTGAACCGTGCTTTCTTAGGAATTTTCTGACCAACCCTCTTTCTATCTTTAGAGTTAGGTTTCCCTTCTCATCTGAGTCTTCTTTCTCTTCTCACCTAAATTCTCTAGATTAGGATTCCTTTCTCATCTTTCCCCATTCTATTATTTGTTTTCCTTTTGAAAAAAAAACGAAAATAAAAAAAAATTTATTTGTGATTAATTCTTGAAATTAAATTTAGAATTTGAATTCAAAAATTGATTCAACCCGGTGCACTCAGATTTGGATTCGGGACTTGAGTAATTGACTCTCACGAGTTCATCTTGATTCCAGTCTGGAACTTAGCCCCAATCCATCTGCTGCACCACCTCACCCGGATCCAATGGGTGAGAACGTAGTGGACCCGCCTGTTGCACAACCTATAACTCTGAGGGATCGATGCTATCCAGTGATGGCTGCTCAGCCATCGTGCATCGTTATGGCCACTATAACGGGTCGCGACTTCGAACTTAAGGCACAATACATGAGTATGTTGCCTAAGTTCACCTCTAGGGAAGACCCATATCTCTTCCTTAGAGAATTTTAGGAAATCTGCTCTCTTATGCAATACCAGCATATCCCTGAGGAAGCAGTGCGTCTGAAATTTATGCCTCTAGCACTAAAGGACGACGCCAAGAAATGGCTATATAGTCTAGCCGAAAGATCTATTAGGAGTTGGGCTAAGTTTGTTCACGTATTCCTGAAAAAATATTTTCCCAACCATAAGACTATGAGGATTAGGAATGAAATTGTTGCATTCGTTCAGTCTGAGAGCGAGCCGTTCTATTCTTATCTAGAAAGATTCAAAAGTGTTCTGACCCAATGCCCTCATCATGGAATTCCAAGATGACAATTATGCCAAATTATTTATGAGGGATTGACACCCACATCTAGGGTTATGGTAGAATCCGTAAGCCAAGGGAACTTTATGTCGAAAAATGAATATGATGCCTGGACTTTCCTTGAGGAATTAGCTGAAAACAGTATGCAATAGGACAATGGTAGAACACCGCTTAACCCGAGTATTGGATCTAGAATAGCAAGTCAACCCAAACCGGGTGTCTTAGTTGTAGATGCCAACATAGCGGCTGAAGCAAAACTAGCTACCCTTATGCGCAGAATGGAAAGTTTAGAGCCGCAAACCCAAAACCGAGTGAATCAAGTCTCGACTATCCCATGCTCTAGATGTGGTCAGACTGGTCATGTAATGGAGGATTGTGCGGAATGGGACCAAGTTAATGTCATGTATAACCATGCTAGAAATGACACATACGCATCAACCTATAACTCGGGTTGGCGTAATAATTCCAATTTCTCATCAAACCAACATGGTCAACCTCCTAGACAACAACCAAACTCGTATAACCAAAATAATACATCATCTGGGTTTAGTAACAATAACGATCATGAGGTTAGGTTGACAAGCTTGGAAAATTTGATGAAAACCTTTATACAAACAACCAACCAGACCTTCCAAAGGCTAGAGACACAAGTCAGCCAACTAGCACAAATAGTAGGTGAAAGAGAAAAGGATCGGTTTCCAAGTCAACCTGAGGTGAACCCTAGATCTAATAATTCATATCAATCCTATCAACCACCTTCAGGAAATAACAACCCTAGACCGGTTCAAATGGTTAATGAGGAAGGACCGTTCCAACAAATAAATGTTGTAGTATCATTACGGTCCGGAAGACAAGTTGATAACAATGTGGTAAATCCTAGAACGTCTAATCAATCTAGCCATCAAGCTACCACATATGACCTAACTATTGAACCCGGCGTCCAATCTGAAACGCCCAACCCACCTACTCAACCTGAACCCATAGCTCAACCTGAACCTGAGCGAGTCTATGTTCCTAAATCCCCATTCCCCAATAGACTCAAAAAGAACTCAAGTGCACAAATAGAGAAAATTTTGGAAGTATTTAAGCAAGTTAAGGTGAACATTCCACTCTTAGACATGATTCAACAAATACCTGCTTATGCTAAATTCTTGAAAGATCTGTGCACTAAAAAGCGAAAAACGAACGTACCAAAGAAGGCATTCTTAACTGCAAACATAAGTTCTATTTTGTCCAACACATCTCCTATAAAATATAAGGATCCTGGGTGTCCCACAATTTCATGTTCAATAGGAGATACTTTTATCAACAGAGCCATTCTAGACCTTAGTGCTAGTGTTAACCTACTCCCGTACTCTGTCTATGAGTAAATGAACTTTGGTCCACTAAAACCCTCTAAGACAACCCTTCAATTTGCTGATTGTTCTATTAAGAAACCAAGATGTATAGTGGAGGATGTTTTGATCAAGGTTGGTGACTTTATTTACCCAGTGGATTTTGTCGTCCTAGATACCGCACCTGTTGTAAATCCTAATCGACAAATCCCTGTAATTCTAGGCAGACCCTTTTTAGCCACTTCTGAAGCATTAATAAACTGTCGAAATGGGCTCATGCAATTATCTTTTGGGAACTTAAAAGCTGAATTTAATATCTTTCATGTTGATAGTGAGCCCGAAATAATATGCAATCAAAGTGATGTTGTGATGAGAGCACGTATCTATAAGATTTCTGAATCAAATAAATCATCACAAAATAAAAAAAGAAGTGAGAAAAGGAGGAGTAATTCATCTACACACCCACCATCACTCGAGCAAATAAGAGAACCTATTTATGTGAGGGGTGTGGAACCTGTGACTCAGGACTCTCATTGCAACATGGGGAACAATTCAACTGGATACATGCACCAATATGGTGTCATTCAATCCAGTTCTGACTATGGTTGACTTTGAGCAAATTCCATCCTTCCACCGCAGTTCACCAAGGTAATAAGTGCATTTGCTTTATATTTGCATACATTGAGGACAATGCATGATTTAGGTGTGGGGGGGTGTTTATGTATATATTTATCTATATAGCTATCTTTTATCTTAAAAAAAATAATCAATGTTTCATGACATAGCTTAAGATTGAACTGTCAAAACCCGTGTACAAATTGCATTGAGTTTTTGTTCCTTATTATATAGTTCTGCTTGTAGAAATTATAACATAAATCTAAGTTCCAAAGAAATAACTCATTGCCCTTTAAGACATGTATGCACTTAAATTGGATGAATCAAATCTTTGAAGTGGTTGATAAAAAGCAGAGGTTGAGGAAAATATACCGGGAAGTGTGGACTTCTAATAGCAATTAAGTCTTGAGGAAAATAAAATTAAAAATAAAGGAATAAAGTGAGGAAACACATTTTGCAAAATGACTACAAAAACCCAAGCCTTTGAGTCACTGGTCCGTAGGGGTATCTTGAAACCCGGTAACTTGAGTCTACCAGCTCGGGATTATCGACCAAACTCGCTACACGAATGCAAAAATGGTAAAAGTGTCAAAAAGCAAATGTGTTGAATCACGGAAGAAAAAGAAAAAAAATATATATAATACTCAAGGCCCTTCATGTCATGGTTGATCCGAATGATACTTCACCACCAGAGGAGGCGTGCAAAATAATTCAAGTGATAAACATGTGTAGAAGGGTTAGTGGTGTGAATGTTGGAGGAACAAAGACCAAGTCATATTTTTAATGAGTTAGATTTATATAATGAGCATGCAAGAATTCTTAGTGAGATGTATAAGGTTGAGGTAGAGATATCGAGAGCTATTAATGAAATATTGAATTAAGACTTTGTGGGTGTGTCAACTGAAAACCCTCACGAGACAAAACTCGTCCTCCTTGGCAACAAGGAGGTTTAAAGGCTTGTTGCACATGCTAAGTGCAATCGTGATTCCTACGAAAGTGACTTAGGATTTCCCTGTTTTCATTTTTCTTATATTCTGTTTTGCTAGGGACTAGCAAAATCTAGGTATGGGTGTATTTGATGCATTGCATACATTGCATCATATGTCTTTCATTTAGATCACTTTTATATCAATAAATGCTACTAAGGTATGTGTTTAGTCTTATTTACAGAATACAGTGACCTGAATGCAAATTACCCACATCCCGAGCATAAACGCGTGCAAAAGACTCATTTCTATCATAAAGACCAAGCTCAAGATTATTGGGTTACGAATGGAAATGTATCCAAGCATAAAAGCATTCAAGTCCTAATTGCAAAAAGAACAAGGACTTAAGCACAAAAGTAGTCGGGGACTTAATTGCAAAAAGTCAAGGACCTAATTACAATTCTCGAGTAGCTTTTATTATCTTGGAGAAAATCTAAAGAAAAATCAATGTGAATCTCCAAATATATGAAGGAAATAATTCGGAGCTCAAGAGAATGGAAAGAAATCATCCAAACGCGCAAAGGAGGATCAAATCATATCATAAACACTCAGCAAAAATCCGGATTTAATCTGACATGATTATGCGGCGAAATCGCCGCACAACACCTACAATCTGCGGCGATTCCCCCCCCCCCCCCCCCCCCCCCCCCCCTTAGTGATCCGTGTGCTCCAATTTTGTCCAATCGTGTCTGGACACGTGTACTCTCCAATTCTATACTTAGGTCTCTTGTAATAACTATAAATAGCCCCGAGAACAATGTTAGAAGGGTCCTTAGTCTTTGGTTGTAGTTTTTATTCTTAATCTTAGTTTTGTATTCTTCTTTTCATTAATAAAATTCTGTCTTTTATTTCTTACTTTTAGTTTTCTTTTGTAATGTCTCAAGGACCCCTCATTCCTCCCTCTATGAGTTTCTAACTCCTTCCAAAGGGTGGAGGTGACGGATTTAGGGTGAAGAGAAGACGAATGAATGTTATTATTTTAAGTTCGTATTAGTCTATTTTGATTACTTGAGTTTATGTTAAATCATTTATCATGTAATGCTTCATAACTAATATGATTTATTCTAAGTTTCTTAATTCTCTAATCTAAACCTTAAATCTAAACCTCCACCCGACGGAATTCACCTCTTTATTCTTGTTTTAGTTTTAATTGTTCATGTTTCTTTCTTTAGAAAATTAAAATCAAAAATCTCAAAACCAACTTATTTCTTCTCTCCTTCTTTCCCCCAATCGAAATCACACTAATAACAAATCTCTCCCTCCTTGTGTTCGACCCGTATTTGCCACGTCTCCATTGACGTCGTGCACTTGCGGTATAAATAAAATTCCCATCAGAAACGTTTCGACAGTAGCTGCTCACCAGCCAAAACACATTCAGATACCTTGTACTGAAATGTGTCATTCATATTGAACTGCTCAGTTATATCGCAGTATATCATCTTCCCAATTTCTAACTGCACTTTCTTGAAGACCCCTACCGTATACAACTCGCTCATTTGTCTCTCGAATGGATAAATTGAAACCAACTGGGGTCTCTTATGAGGACAATCAAAATCTGATTGAGCTTCCTTCTCGTACTTATGGTGGAGCGCAAGTTCGTATTGTTGAACAAACTACTTAAGGGTGGTCTTCGAAGTAAGATACTTGTCGAAAAAGGCGTTCATACTCTCGCTTCTCAGAGTAGATGTCATTCCCGCGAAAAAACTATCACCAACAAATGCAGGTATCCACGACTCTCGGATTGCATAAATCGATTTGAGCCAGCTATGGTTCTGCAGGTCAAAATCAAGAAGGAAACCATGCCAAACAATTTCAGATCAAATAACATGTGCTTCCGATACTGCGTCGGCAATTTCACGGGAGCTTTGTTCATTATGTGCCATATACAGAATCTGTGTCTTGAATCTGGGAAGACATTCCTTACAGCAGCTGTAATGACACCACATTGATCTGTTATTATGGCTGGGGGGTATATCTACATAAGGGGCAATTTAAAAGGAATGAGTCATATATTGAAAGGTACAAAATCCTACTTTGAAAAATTTAACCGAACAGACCCACAACTTAATCCGAACAGACCGACCACTTAAACCGAACAGACCCACAACGTAAACCGAACAGACCCACAACTTAATCCGAACAGACAGACAACTTAATCCGAACAGACAATCAACTTATTCCGAACAGACAGACAACTAAATCCGAACAGACAGACAACTTAATCTGAACACATACACAACTTAAACCGAACAGTCACACCACTTAACCCGAACACATACACAACTTAAACTGAACAGTCACACCACTTAAACCGAACCGTTCCACCACTTAAACCGAACCGTTCCACAACTTAAACCGAACAGTCACACCACTTAAACCGAACAGTCAAACCACTTAAACCGAACAGTCACACCACTTAAACCGAACGGATTCAGAACAGTCCCACCACTTAAACCGAACATTTCCACCACTTAAACCCAACAATTCTACCACTTAAACCCAACAATTCCACCACTTAAACCGAACACATACATAGCTTAAACTGAACAGTCACACCTTACCGTTCATGCACGACAACCATGTTTGGAACAACCATATGTAATTTTCAGTGGTCTCAGAAGACAGCAAAGCGCAACCGAGCAAAACTGACTCGAAATGGTGATTAACTCCTACAAATGGGGCAAAAGGCATGTCGTATTTGTTTGTAATGTAGGTGGTGTCGAACCATATTGCGTCTCCAAAGTATGAATATGCAACTTTAGAACGACAGTCAGCCCTAAACACGTTCCGTAGTCTTCCTTCGTCATCCATATCCATTACATAGAAAAACATGGAATCAATCTTCTGCATCCTAATGAAATAGTTCTGAAGAGCTTGTGCATCACCAGGTCCCATCTTTAAATTTCTGACTTCGTTTACAACATTCCTGCACACATGAACCACTAAGACCGGGTGCAAAATGTTCAACTTCAATTATGTTAGGCAGAAAGAACACAAACCTTAAATCCCTTTCGTTGAAAGTCAATTTGTCATGACCTCGAGCCTCGACCACAAAAGATTGCATGGTCTTAGCAGCCGATATCCCAGCAGTATCATTGCACGATATGCGTGCTTTGGCGGCCTCAGGGACGGTTCGTTTTTGTCTGAGAAAACGCATTTGCTCCTGTTCAAGCATGGCGTGGTTATGTTTAAGATCCACAAAGTTAATGTGGTAACCCCTTGCTGGGTTTCCGGAGACCTTTATCCGAGCAGTGCATTAGACTCTACTGGATAACCTAGGCTTCAATTTTCCTTGCCCTTGGTTTGTTGGTGTCGTGCCCTCCTTGGAGCAAGTCAGCGTGGCCCGTATAACAACACCACGATCGTAATGAGATTGCCTTGTCTTAACACCAAAACCACAAGAATCGGCATAAGCCACGTAAAATGTTTTGGCTTCTTCGAAAGAAGGAAAAAACATCTCCTCCTTAGGAACGTTTGCCGGCTGCTCCACTTGGGGGGGCACATGAATGATTTCCATTGGAGTACAGAGGAAGGACCACAGAAGAGAATGGAAGAAAAAGGAAGACGCATCTTGAGATGAATAACAAGTCTTCTGTTGTGTAGGAGCGCCAAAATGATGAAGGAAGGGAGTGATTTGAGAAGCATTAATGAGGGATGGAGGGAGGGATGGAGAGATGTAGACATTTGTACGTATAACCTAAGAATTGGGGAATAAAATAAAAAAGGAAACTTTTTTCTGTACTGACATGGATAGTGTCAACTCAGCCGCGTCACCGAAGGAGCGTCCTAAAGAGCGGACATCTATCATTTTCCATTAATTATTGGGGGATTTGCTTGGGTACACCTGAAAACGGACATAATTGGCTCTATACACCCACATTTTAGGTATTTACTTGGGGGCACCTACATTTGCAGTTTAATTGCTTGCATGCACCTGATTCATCTGTCAGTCTCACTTCGTTGATTTTTATGTTAGAAAATTTACAAAACACCCTCTAAAATTAAATTGTCCTTAATATTAAATACAAAAACATAAAATAAATATTTCTTTTACAAACACACCCTCTCTAATCTTTCTCACTCTCTCACTCTCATCTTTCTCTCATGTTAACTCTCTCTCCTCTCACTCTCTCTCCTCTCTCATGTTCTCTCTCTTGTTCTCTCTCTCGTTCTCTCTCCTCTCTTATGTTCTCTTTCTCCTCTCTCTCTCTCCTATTCTCTCTCCCTCCTATTCTCTCTTCTGACACTCAAATTATCTCTCTCCTCTGTCTCGAACAAGATAACAAATTATCTTCATTATTATGCACATGGTCAACTGAACTTATATTAGACACAAGTATGATCACTATATTAGACACAAGAGAAAGAGAATTTGAGAGAGAAGGGAGAGAGATAATTCGAGTGTGAGAAGAGAGAGAGGAGAAAGATAATTCGAGTGTGTGTGAGAGAGAGAATTCAAGAGAGGAGAGAGATAATTTGAGTGTGAAAAGAGAGAATAGGAGAGAGAAGAAAAAGGAGAGAGGAGAGAGAGATGAGAGAGAGAACGTGAGAGAGATGAGAGAGAGTGAGAGAAAGATAAGAAATGGTGTTTGTAAAAGAAATATTTATTTTGTATTTTTGTATTTAATATTAAGGACAATTCAATTTTAGAGGATGTGTTTTGTAAATTTTCTAATATAAAAATCAACGAGGTAGGACCCACAGACGGATCAGGTGCATGCAAGTAATTAAACTGCAAATGTAGGTACCTCCAAGTAAATACCTAAAATGTGGGTGTATAGAGTCAATTATGTTTGTTTTCAGGTGCAAATGTCTCTTAATACGTGATCGTACGGATCGCAGTTCGCCACACGATCCGAGTAGTTTTGAGGGTGGAATAAATGGTAGTTTTAAAATCTGAACTGCTAAACATCGCCCCAAAATTACTTAAATCGCCCCTTGAAATTACCAAATTGCCCTTCCTCCTATTTTTGCTTATATATCTCACAATTTCACTCTTTTTTCAAAACTTTCTCTTCCTATACCTACTACACAAGATTACGAATGTCTCGGAGGCCAGGGAAGCAGCCAGCAGTTCCCCCGGTGTACCCGTATGAGGTAACATTACGTTATTTATTTGTTTTTTAAAAAAAAAAAAAAAAAAAGTCGTCGGCGTCCGAGGGAGACGCCCCCGCATGGGGCGGGCGTCCGAGGAAGACGTCTCCCCGTAGGAGGAGGCGTCTCCGACAGACGCCTCCACCTTCCGGGAGGCGTCTGTCGCAGACGCCTCCTCCTTTTTTGTTTTTTTAATTAATAAATATCATAATTACTTTAATAAATAGTGATAAATCAAAAAAATTAATTTAACAAATTCTTATTAAGTTTAACATTTGTGATATTTAGTTTTAACAAATTTTGATTTAGTTTAACAATTGTTTTAATTTAGTTTAACAAATTTTGATTTAGTTTAACAATTTTGATAATTAAGTTTAACAAATTTTGATTTAGTTTAACAATTTTGATAAATATGATAATTTAGTTTAACAAATTTAACAAATTTGTATTTAAAATTTCAATAAATAGTCATCGGGTCACAGTGGAGGGAGAGGCAAGTCGATACCATTACACGCCTTCCGTTCTTTAGAGGATGATTCAGCACCGCGTCATCCACGTAGACGGGGGATATCTGCTTCGGTCAGGAGGGAGAGGGAGGCATTACGTCGTCGTGAGGAGGAGGATGATTCCTTCGATGATGAGCATGTGGATAGTTTCGACGACGAGAGCGACGATGATGGCCCGTATGATGTGCGGCCGGAGGTGGAGAGGCAGGGGGATTATAGCGGAGGACGTGGTCGAGCGGGTACTTCTACTTCCGCCGGATGGATGGTGCGGAAGGGTAGGGGTGGGAGGTTTACGGCCGGGGATTCGAGCTCGTGCACTGTTGATCCCCGCGCTCAGAAGAAGAAGAGGGTCCAGGACGATTCTTGGATCGTGAGCAGTATGACGCCTGGTGGTCCTTTAGATGGGAGCGTCATTCCTAGTTTCTGGGGTCACATTGCTAGACGGATCTGGGACGGAGAGGATCGGAAGGTTCTGAAGTGCCAGAATCGGCACAGAGCTTGTACAGCACTACAGGGTTGGCGGTCTACACTGAGTGCTGATATCAGAGAGGAGATTAGTGCCACGCATTTGGGGCACTTACCGTACAGCATGTTCCCTTATCTCGACATGCCTTTGATTTCGGCGTTTGTGGAGCGGTGGCAGCCTGACACCAACACTTTCCACATGCCTTTCGGAGAGATGACGATCATGCTTCACGATGTTTTCCAGATCCTGCGACTTCCTGTGGATGGTCGTCTGGTTAGTGCTCAGGGGTCGACGTCTGAGCTGAGGTGTTATGTGGCAGAGTTGCTTGGTGTCACACCTGATGGTCTGGCGAGAGATACAGCTTTATGGAGTGGTGGTGGTGTCGGCATCGACTCCCTTGAGGACCTATGCAGACGGGCACGACCTCCGCGGGCCGATGATACACAGTTGACGGCGTACCTATTCTTGATGCTCGGAGCCGTCTTGTTTGTCGACAAGAGTGGTTGTCGGATCAGACCACGCGATCTACTGGAGGCTAGGGACCCGGAGACCGTTCGTGAGTACTCGTGGGGGTCAGCGACGTTGGCATACCTGTACCGGCAGCTTGGGATAGCTAGCCGTGCGGATTGTTCTGGGATTGCAGGTTGTCTTACGCTGCTGCAGGCGTGGATATACGAGTACTTTCCTGCATTCCGCCCGCATCGTGAGCGGAAGATTATCGACGAGGGTCATCCACGTTCGGGTATGTAGGTTGTCCGGAGCGAGGACAAGAGCGATGGACGATTGCGTTCCATCCGCGCACGGCTAGATCAGATGACTGCATCAGAGGTATCAAACTTTACACCATTTATTTAATTTTAAGATGTATTATTATTAATGTGTTAAACTTTAGGTGGAGTGGTTACCCTATGGTCCTGACCCAACAGCGGATGTCCCGAGGACTTTATTGATGGGTCTTATTCGTTATCGGGATATCATAGAGCCTTATATGCCCGATCGGGTCTTGCGTCAGTTAGGATATGTTCAGGTGATCCCGGTTGACATTCCGACACCAGAGCATGCGGTGCGGTCTGCGACAGCAGCGACGTACGACGTCAGGTTCCCCGCTTCTACAGCGGAATCGACTTGGCGGACATTTCCGAGATCATGCCGATTGTTCCTTGACGACTTCAGACGTAGTCGCGACCCCTCCGAGTGTGATGCACGTTATCTTGATTGGTTCGGTAGTTACTCACATCCTATCATCGTCCGTGGTGCCTCCCGGAGAGCAGATCGACCACCAGATAGGACGTGTGGCGATCTGGTAATTTTTTCATTTTATCTATATTTATTTGTACCGTATAATTTGTTAATGTACGCTAATGTTAATGTTATGTGCAGTGGATGGGTAAGATGATACGGGCTGTAGACCCAATCTTGCAGATGAGGGATGAGCTGCCAGACGATGCCAGAGCTGCATGCGGAGATGTGGATCAGATCATACAGTCATGGCATACTCAGTTAGGCATCTCCGACCATGATTCGGATGATGAGTAGGCTGATCTGTTGTACCGTACTCTTAGTATTTGCATTTATATTTGTTTATCTGTTGTACGCTTAGTATTTGTGTTTGCTTATCTGTGGTACGCTTAGTATTTGCATTTATATTTGTTTATCTGTTGTACGCTTATTATTTGTATTTGTGTTTGTGTTTGCTAACATGTCGTACGCTTATTGTTTGTATTTGTGTTTTGCTTATCTGTTGTACCCTTATTATTTGTATTTGTGTTTGATAACCTTTCGTACTATTATATATAATGCAAATAAAGCAAACATATCAAAACATATTACATAATAAAGCAACACTATATAATGTACAAACATATCAAAACATATTACATAATTATACAAACATATCAAAACATATTACATAATTGTTGCCAATATGCTATCCTATGTTGGTACTCCAGCTCCCATCCAATAACACTCTCATCTCGTATTTGATACCACAGAGTCGCTATAGGAGGTACGGGGAATCCCTCATTCAATTCCAAACGAATGTAATGAGCGTAACTCCCTAAATGAGCAATAATCAACTCTCTGCACGGTCTCGTCACGGTAGGCGGACTCTCCCAAGGTAGAACTGTAAGACATGGGTACAACGAACCATCATTTCCGAGAGAGAAGAACATAACTGCACACTTGTAAAAATTTGCAATGGGAAACAAGTCCGTCCACGTCTCCATATAGTGATTCTCGCCACAAGGTCCCCCGCCCCAATTAATCCGGTGACGAGCCTCCGCCACACCGTCGTAGTATACGTGCTCATAAAAAGATGGGTTCGCAGCTATCTCATTTGAAATCGAACGACGGGCGAGTTGCCAATTGTCTTCACCACCGTGGAAAACATCGGCGACACATCGAAATCCACAGTTTCCATCAGCACGTACATCATTCCACTGGTGTAGGAATGGCATAATGATTCCTGGAATTCTATCTCCATATGGGAAGTCGTCTACGTCAGCCCGCCCAGTCACTACAATATGAACAAAAAATACAGTTAGATATAATAACAAAAGATACATATTTACTGAAATAAATAACAAAATTATAATAATAATAATAAATGTAAGGATGGTATACCTGATCCTCCTCTCACTGACGAAGAACCAGAAGATCGACCACGACCTTTGCTTCCACTACCGGAAGAACGACCACGACCTCTACTCCCACTACCTGAAGATCGACCACTACCTCGCTCTGCATACTCAAACGCACTAGGGTCCCGTCGTGTCGACTTTCCCCTTGGTCGACCTCGTAGCTTTGTTTTTACTGCAGGCTCTTTCAAATTCGAATGTTCGGGGTGTAGCTGCTCGAATAAAACCCGAGAGGCAGATCGAATTACGGTAGGGTCACTTCCTGCAATCTCATCAACCAGACTGCGAAAATGTTCGGCGTCTTGAGCTGCCTGAGACACAAACTCTGCGTTCCCGGCTCCTTCCCCAATGACAAGTGTCCTCCAGAACGAATGAATCTGCTCTAAGTAAATTCCGTTTTCTGATTCAAGACATCCACGGATGGTACATGCGCAAGGTATCCCATGAGAAGTCAGAAAAGCGCACTCGCAACGATATTCAACTTCATCATCTAACTGTTGCATTCTCTTCACCTCCTGACTCAGCAACTGCAAACAGTGATGCGAAACTCTACCATTTATGTGACGATATAAAGCATGTCCGAAATTAGTCAAATTTCGCCGTCTCGAGTCTTCAAGAAAGTTTCGAATATTCGTCAGCTGCATTTCAGTAGCCGCGTTGACGCGCTCGAAAAGAGTGTCCAGAGCTGCAGTCGATGTAGAAATCCACTCTTTTAGAGCCGAATGAGCACTTTCGACCCTACAATTCGTGGTGTTCCCAAAATGAAGGACTTTGTTCGTCCAATTCAGCACAAACTTTTCTTTATGCACCAACCACGTGGTGTCCAGATACTCCGTGATAGCCGGCCACGATCTATACAAATCTTTCAGAGCATACACAGCTCTATCATACTCGGCTTCTGAAGTAGAAAGCATGATCTTCCTCCATCTTCCACGCCTCAAAGTCTCTGCCATCTCCTTATTCTTGCCGAATACGTGGTATGCGTAATTCAATACGTCTTTGTTGATGTGCCATGTGCAGAGTAAATGAGCAGAGTCAGGAAAAACCTCTCTCACTGGTCGCATAAGGCCTAACTCCCGGTCTGTTATTATTGCAGTCGGGCTGACAGTTCCCAATAACAGATCTCTCAACTTCTCCATCACCCACAAATAACTGGAGTAAGATTCATCCATCAAAATCGCATATCCAATAAGGAAATTCATGTTTGCTGGTGTGACCCCAATCATTTCGAACAAAGGCATCTTATACTTGTTCGTCTTGTAAGTCGAATCCATGCAGATAACGAAAGGATATGTCCGCAACAACTGGACTGACGTCGGATGTGCCAAAAAAGCGTGAGTTACGACATCAGTTTCTGGATCCGCCATAATCCAATGTAAGTACTCACACTGCACTGCTTGGTAGAGAAACTGCTGGACGGGATTCCGATCTTCAGATTTTGTCCTCCTCATGTAATCTCTGAAATTATAAATATGCCTTTGATTTGGATTGTCCTCCGGGAATTTTTCTTTTACTGCCTTCAAGATGTTCCGTGGTTTTGCTTGCGCCTCTGTCATATCACGAACAATCTTCTTCGCCCCAGAACTTAGACCACTAATTTGACGATGACCCTCTGGATAAACTGCCAGTCTGTGGTTGTGATGTCCGTGAGCACTATTATAAACCACAACCCATCCATCACGATCTCGTCGCTCCACCACTTTTATTAAGAAACGGCAACCGCAACCCTTTCTTTTGGTGTTTCTTCGAAGTGCAGTATCCATATCCCGAGACTCCATTTGATTTCGCCGGTCGCATCTCAAATAACAATCCATCTGACTATCTGATCTTGTTTTGTACGACGACACGACCAAAAAAAACCCAGCTCCGATAGCTACTTGTTTGGCCCATTTACATGCTTCATCGATTGTTTCAAAGATTTGTGTAGTTTGAAATAACTCAGTGTAATCCACTCCATCACCACCGAAATCTGGAACCTACAAAAATATATTCCAAATTAAAAAAATTAAAAAATAAATTCGAAATTAAAAAAATTAAAAAATAAACTCGAAATTAAAAAAACAAAATCAAAATCAAAAAAAAAAAAAACAGGCGTCTGTATTAGACGCCTGCCCCATGGCTGGGGCGTCTGTGTTAAACGCCTTCCCCAACGGTAAGGCGTCTGCGTAGGACGCCTTGCCGTAGGGAAGGGCGTCTAATACAGACGCCTTACCCATGGGAAGGACGTCTGCATTAGACGCCTCTCCCATTGTGTAGGCGTCTGCGTTAGACGCCTCGGCCATGGGGAGGGCGTCCTACGCAGACGCCCTCACCATGGGGGAGGCGTCTAATGCAGACGCTCGGCCCAAAAATTTCCCCACGCCAGGCTTACCTCACCCGATGCATCACCCTCGCCAGACATTTTCGTGGTGTTTTTACTGATAAATTATGAATATACAAGACCATAGACCTTATTTATAGACACGGGACGATTTGGGTATTAAATATATTGTTAAGGGCAATTTGGTAATTTCAAGGGGCGATTTAAGTAGTTTTGGAGCGACGTTTAGTAGTTCTCTGTAAAATTTATTAAATTAAAAAATTACGGCGGAGTGTTGGGTTTCGTCGTAAATACCGGAAGACTCGCGCACGGAGTTAATTAATCTCTTTGCAAACAACCAAAGCAAAAGCAAAAGCAAAAGCAAAAACTGGTCTTCTTCGATTTGGGTAGGGATTTTGGTGATGGTGATGCTCATGGTAAGTAATTATTAACCCCTTCTCCATCTTCGTTTCTATTTTGGTTTTGGGCATTTTCCCTTCTTGTCGATCATTTCTAGGTAGGGCTTATTTTGTACCGCAAGTCGTCCTTTATTTTGTTCTCTACCTTCTCTTTTTTCTTCATATGACGGGAAAGATGTTGATTCGTGTTTGCTGTTATATAATTCTCGATTCACGTCGGTTCCTTAATTACTTATTTTACTTTGTTTGGTATGAACTGCGTTTTCTCCGGTTTCTATTTCTAATGTCATGAGGTTTGCGATATGCTCTCACTTTTCGTTTGATATTCTTTTTCCCTTCTTGGTTTCGTAGGATTTCCCCCTCCCCCGTAAATGTTACTATTATCTATTATCAATGCCTCAAGTAGAGTGGTTTCACTTTAGCATTGTCTGTCGGATGGTTGGTTGGTTATCATAGTAAGTAAATGTTACGATTACCTATCAATAAATTGGAATTACACAACATCCATATACTTGCCCATAATATCCTGTTTCTATATATTACCTTGGTTCAATGCAACATGGAACAAATAAATCATTGCTTGGCCGTGTACGTTCTCAAGTCTCCATCAATTCATATTTCATTAACCACCAAATACCTATATGTATTTACACTATGGAACCAATAAACTACTATGGAGGGTGAATTTTCGGTATACATTTTAACTGATATGTTTTTTCAGAGGTCCGATACTTCTTCTGGATTGGCTTTTGCCCACAGCAAGACTGCTTTCTTAGAGTTAAAAAGGAGAAAAGTGCATCGCTATGTTATCTTTAAGATAGACGAGAATAAAAGGGAGGTTGTGGTTGACAAGATGGGAGGCCCTGGGGAAAGCTACGAGGATCTCACTTCAGCCTTGCCTGAGAATGATTGCCGCTATGCTGTTTATGACTTCGACTTTGTCACTGCTGACAATTGCCAAAAGAGCAAAATCTTTTTCATTGCTTGGTACACTTTCCATCTTCTTCTGCACCAACGTTTCTCAAATTATATATTCCACAATTGCAAAACCACTCTACTCTTCATCTTGACCACTGACCACAATGTAACTAAATGCTTGCCTGACAATGGAATTTGATTTCTCAATGTTCTTATTTTGAGTTTCAACAACTGATCATACTAGAAGACAAAGCAAAAGATAGATTTTCAGTAAATCCTTGCAACCTACTACCTAATCAACATTACCTGTTCTAAGTCGAGGAACACTTCTTGCAATCCATGTTTTGTCTAATTTGAAGTTCAATGACAGTCTGCAATATGAAAGTTAATGAGAAAATTTTAACATAAAATTGTAACGCCAAGCCACAGGGAAGAACATGGAACAGTAATTTGTTGTAGATGTGAAGTTTGGCTTTGAGTTGACTTGGTGCTGCATCTGATTAACTCATTCACTTGACTGAAGCATGTGTTTGCTAAGATGGGTCATTGTGATTATATAAGCATCTGATTATGTGATCAAAGGTTGTTCAGAAGAACCTCAATGTTTGAGATTTGCACAGGCATTTTTTTAATGTTTGTACACGACAATGTTATTTTGGCACAATTTTCAAAATTAAGTACCATTCAAGTGTTTTCATGTTGACAACGTCAAACTGAATTGCTATGGCTAAAGTCGAAAGTACTAGTATCGGGCTGAATTCTTTTGTATATGTTTCCTTTGGTTTTGTGTAGGTTCCCTTAGTTCTTTAAATGCCGCACATGCTAAGTTGTATATATGTTTTTCTATGTTTTGGCTTTAGCATCAGAGAACCGTTATACTGGTTGACTGGTTAAAAAAAGAACCGTAGTACTGATTGAACATAGAAGGATGACTAAGGGATTCAATTGAACTAAATCATGTTCATCTTTGCTTAATTAGATATCAAGTTTAGAAGTCATGCTCATGTAATTGGATCAGAACTTTAATGATACGAGTCAAACTTCGAATGAACTCAAGCAGGCTTTTATCCTACTCGCAGAGCACTGGGGGCTATTTTTATTTGTGGATATCGGGTTTTTTTGTGTGTAAGTTTGATGTTTTTTTTCCTATTTTTCTACTTTACAATTGTCGCTCAATGTTTTTTCCTTTTTTACTGTTCTATTGTACGATCTTTCTGGTCCACTAAAAAGTTGGCTAAGTAGGTATCTGTCATAGTAAAGAGGATAAGATAGAATAATTAGCAAGGTGGTATAACTTTTCACAATTCATTTTAAACCGTGCCTTTAATCTTTATTGTTATCTAAGTCTGAACAGGTACCATTTTTGTAGTGAAACGAACACATCCTATAGAAGTAGTTATAACTGCGTGTATGTACATGGTCTACTTGTTTACAAGGATTCTTTAATTCTGTAAAGTTAATAAATCTATTTTTATCATAATTATGATTCTAGACTAACCATGACAGAACAATAAATGTTAAAACTTGCTTGTAGATTAACAAAATATACATAGAACAGAGACTTATCACTTGTGAATGGTGTAGGTTGGGTTGTTAAAAGCTACCATATATCCGAATAAATGTGATAGGCATTTAAAAAATAAATGACAACCAGACATGTTATATGCAGTTTCTCTGGGTATAGGTACTAACCGTACTATTGTTGTCTCAGTGATCTTTGTCCTTGTAGCTCACAATGAGCATTGTCTTAGTGAGCTTTGGGTATAGGCATAATTGCTCTGGGTGTGGAGCATCCAGCAGCACAAGTCACACTGATGTATACTTGACAGAGTTCCATCCACAGACCAAGTGAATCTTTTTTATGGTTGCTGTTCTTCCAACATCGAAATCCAATTTCAGTGTTCTTGGAAATTTCCATGTGCTTCTTTCATCGATAATTTTATGCCTATAGCTCGATTGCCTTCTAAAATGATTTTTTTTCCTGAAAGAGCTGAAGTGTTTTTAGCAATACTCGTCATTGACGTACTCTACTCGGCTCCTTTGCAAGTATTGCTGATCTTGGTCTTGACAGTTCTTAACTGTTTACTTCAAGTGGTTTATTAAACTGACATTATATAACATATATATCAACCTTTTCATTTACTTGCTTATCAGGTCTCCTTCATCCTCCAGTATTCGAGCCAAGATGTTGTATTCAACTTCGAAATACAGGTTCCGGCAGGAACTTGATGGGGTCCACTATGAGATTCAAGCAACCGATCCTACTGAGATGGAGATGAGTGTCCTCAGAGGCCGTCTTCACTAATTTTACTTAGTTCCCATCTAACATTTTCCTGGAATCAGTGCCGCATAACGTCTAGTGGTTGGATTTGGTAATACGCATTGTTGCTTTATCATGATATGCATAAGAACCATGGCATGCCTAGGAATGCTGATGGGGTTCCTTGTTTAAATGGCATGCAGTCACATACAAATGATCATGTCTTTGTAGAAACTCCAGTGCAACTAATCTTTGTTATCACCACTTCAAAATGGCCAAACGCATACATAGATACATACATTCGTTTCTACAGTCAAACTGGGTATGTGTTGGTTGATCGTCGTTTCTCTATTAGATCGTGGTATGCATTTGTCCCTTGTTTAGTTAGGTATTCTGGGTTCGGAAACATTGCTTGACTTTAGGTACTTTCTGTGTGCAACGTCACATGGATATATATCATACATGGAGATTCTTTCTTTCTTTCTTTCTTTCTAAAATTATAGAAGCAAGTTGCTCCTTTTTCTGTAGTGGATTCTTATTGGATTATGGGTCCCCCTTACTACGTCGGAAACTTGGGGCGTTGTCGAGGATCCATATCTTTTCCCACTCTCTAAAGTTGGAACACCTTTTGTTAGTTGAAGCTTCGTTATCACTTGTTAATACATGCATCTCACTGTCTCCCTCCCTGTCCTGTGCTATAATGGTTGCACCTGTGGCTATCTTCATTTGTGTTTTGCATGACGTGATCCCAATTAATTGTGTTTGTGTAGTGTTCGGTCAGAATGCCTCCGAAGAACAATCCAAAAACCAAATAGTTTACAGAAGAACACAAATTGTTTCTTCCATCTGTAGAGTTTCACGTCTACAACGGCAATATTTAAAATTTACAAGTACGGGGGTTTCTGTTTTTGCAGTTGATGGGTAGGAAATGCCGAAATGGTAAACCTTAATCATGTATTGGTCCTAAACGTAGTAGGAGAATCTGTCATCAAATGCGACGGCATCATTTTGCCTTAAACTAATTAACAACTTGTATTAACCTATCCTCACGGTACCAATACAAAACAAAACAAAACAAAAAAAGAAGAAAGAAGATTTTTCGAGAGTTTCGCAATCGAAGGCATTCGGACACGTGACGGTCATCACTTAGCCGCATCTACTTCCACAGCAACAGAACTAATCGGAGCCGTCGGATACTCCACGTGTCTCGATCCCATTGTGACAGCCCGGCGAAAGTATATTCGATCCGAAATCCCGTAGGGCGACCTCGTCTATAAATATTAAATACCGAGTCCGGTTCGATTCATTTTTCTCAAAACGAAAATAATAATAATATACCATCGAAAAATCGATCGATCGATCGATGAGTTCGGAGTTGGGACGAGACTACAACGTCGGAGAGGAGATCGGCCGCGGAAGATTCGGGACCGTCCGCCGCTGCTCCGACGCTGCCACCGGTCATCCCTACGCCGTCAAGACCGTCCACAAGGCCTCCATCACCGACCCCGTCGACCACGACCTCATCGAACGGGAGTCCAAGTTCACGCAGCTGGTGACCGGCCACCGTCACGTCGTTGCCCTCCGGGCCTCCTACGAGGACGAGGAAGACATCCACCTCGTTCTCGACCTCTGCTCCGGCCCCGATCTGTTCGACCGGATCACCTCCGCCGGATCCAAGATGTCGGAGTCCGATGCGGTGGAGATCATGAGGCCGTTGATGGAGGCGATCGCGCACTGCCACAGCAGGGGCGTGGCGCACCGAGATGTGAAGCCGGACAACGTGCTGTTCGACGGTGAGGGGAGGCTGATGCTGGCCGACTTCGGTTCGGCGGGATGGTTCGGGGACGGGAGAGGAATGGAGGGGTTGGTCGGGACGCCGTACTATGTGGCGCCTGAGGTGGTCAGCGGGATGGAGTACAACGAGAAGGTGGACGTGTGGTCGGCCGGGGTGATACTGTACATAATGCTGGGCGGGATCCCGCCGTTCTACGGGGAATCTGCGGTGGAGATCTTCGATGCGGTTCTGAGAGCGAATCTGAGATTCCCGACTAGGCTTTTCCATGGGGTTTCTTCTTCCGCCAAGGATCTGATCCGGAGGATGCTCTGCAAGGACGTCAGCAGGAGATTGTCGGCGGAGCAAGTCCTGAGTACGTTTTGTTTCGTTTCGTTTCGTTTTGTTTAGTCAGATCGGAGTTGGAATTGGTGTTGATCGGACGGATGGGGTGTGTTTTTTCAGGACATCCGTGGATGCTGACGACTGGAGCGGAGATGATGGAGCAGTGAAGAGGAGGAGTTTGTTCTTCAGATTTTGAGTGAAATGTAGTGTTGACGTGTGAGGAGGAAGACTTGTCTTCATCCACATCCAGAAGGAATGAACGCTGGATCATGGATGGTTTGTTAATTTTACAGGTCTTACTATTACACTAGAGTAGAGTAGATGGGTGGGGTTTTTGTTTGTTAGGAGTGGTTGTGATTGTAAAGGTCATCCATCCCCCGTCCGGCGAAGAACAGCCTGCACCATATTAACTGTTTCCTCGCCATAGTGTGGGGGGTTAGTAATAGTAATAGTAGTAGTGGTAGTGTCGGTAGTAGAATAGAATCAAAAGAGTCGTAGAAAGAAAGAAAGAGGAAGAAGGTTTGAAGAGTTTTTGCTGGCTGTTTCCTCCTGTTTGTTAATTTGTTGTAAATACATGTTTCCACCGGAAACTCTCTTTCAATTCTGCTCTTATATATTTGAATGCATGATTTTCAGTTTTGTTCTTTCCAATTTCTTGGTTTTTTACTTGCAACTTTTGAACAAGTGATTTATGTACGGTGAAGCAGTAGATGAGCACTGAAGGAAGGAAGGAAGGGATATCCGGAGGAATCCAAAAACTCGTGGCTGATGGGGGTGTATCACGCCTTGAGCTTATCTCCCTTTAGACCTACCATACATGTAGGTCGTTAGTTGTTTTGTTTTTCGTTTATGTTGTTGTCAATTCGTCGTCAATGCGACTAGGGTTGTGCATCCGGTCCGGACCGGATCGGATTTTTATCCGGGGTCTGGACCGGACCGGATGCCCACGGACTTAAGACCGGACCGAATCGGTCTGGTCCGGTCGAAAACCGAATTTTTTAAGTTAAAAAAAATAATTTGGACCGGTCTGGATCGGACCGGAAAATTTAAAATTTACCGGACCGAATGTTTTCAAAAATTTACGGACCGGCGACCGGTCCGGTTGACCGGTTTGACCCGGTCAATGCTCTCCCCTAAACGCCACAGCTCGCATCCCCACAATAATATCTGCTTCTCAGTCAACAGTGAATCCAGTTTACGTTACTTATGGCATCTCTAAAGCATACATAATCCATTGGAAGATACTTTGCTTTGAATCTCTAAAGTCTAAACATTTAAAGAAATGCCAAATGATCAATAATAATTGTACTCTCTCCTTAACCCATTTTGATGCAAAATTAATACAGTAGGACTTAAAAGTAACCTCTTTATTTTGTTTTATCTTTGATTCCACTATTTTGGTTTTTAATTTTTAAAATTATTATTGTTAGGTTTGCATGATCTGTTGTTAATGCAAGCACGTTAGACCCGAATTATCTAAAAGGTCATTTGTCACTGAACCAATCAGTGGAGGGTCAAGTTGAGAGTGATCTGCAGACTTTTGATTGTACCTACCAGGCTACCCTTCTATATAAATATCAAATGAATTGTTTATTTGGGATATGATTATTATATTCTATTCTATGCTTTCTTCCCAAGAAAAGTTTTTCTTGCCATCACTGTCCTCTTTACTATAATATAATGTAAATAAAGGACTTGTGCCCTGTAAACTCTTTTATATTTAATCACGTCCTACTTTGATCTAAATTGATTTTCTCTTCTTTTTCACACTAAGACTGACCCTTGTATTTTTATTTTTTTGTTTAAGAAAATGTTAAAAAAAATACTGTAGACTATTAAATTTGAGTTTAAACCCGTGAAATATTTAATTGAAAAATCCAATTTTGAGATATGAATTATCAAGACATGTGAGTTTCTCAAGTTCCTTTAGTTCTACGTTGGGAAACATGATAAGTTAGAATATGTTCTTAAACATTTTCTTCTCGTAACCCTTCAATGATATAAAGAGAGGATGACATAATACTTCATACGCATGTGTACGTGCCAGTCCCATCCGGATGAGGTGAGGTGAGGTGAGAGTGATAGAAATATTTTTTTAGTCATCGATTTAAATACATGTTGCATTTAAGTCTCTACGATTTTGTTCCTTCCATTCTTTGTGTTTTTCGGTGATCAATCGAAGCGATGTTTAGCTTTGCTTTTGTGGTTCATAGGTTCCAGTATGTGTCTGTCCGACGATGAAATCATTTCATCTTGAGGGGAAGAGTCATACACATCGCACTGGTAATGATCACTATTTCTTTGTTTGTTTCCTAAAACATGATATTGTTTGTTGGCTTCGTATGGATCATGTCGTATACTTATTCGACATGAGTAACCCAATATTTTACATGATAATATTTGTAATTATTACAACAAATAGATTCATATTAATGGATTTGTTGGTGTTATTTTGGGTTCTAAGCTTTCGACACTTTCACATATTATCAATTGGATTTTGAGTTGAATATCCACACCTTGCACACTTCAATTGGAAACATTTTATCTTCGGCTAATCCTATGTATATCACTCAGTAATCTAATATTACTATTTTATAACACCTTGTAGCTATGATAGGTACACTTTAATACAAAAAAGGTCTTCAAACAAGGGTTTTGTTATTATTAGAAAGTGGTATTTACTAGAATTATTTTTTTATCTACCAAAGAAAATTGCAATTTCCAATCCACAAAGCAGAGTACTATGTTTCTTGTTAGAAATGAGGCTTAGTTGAGCACTGCAGCAACACAACACAACAATTGAGGTGCATCGGAAAGACCTCAATGGTGAAACTACCAAGATGCAGACGACAATTGTCGCAACTTATGTCTAACATTTTTATTTTATTTTCTGAAATAGTCTTATACATGTTCTGAATACTTGTCTTTTACTTAAGCGTGAACTACTATTTCTTAATGTTAAATAACTTTTTAATCTCAAACTTGCACTGTGATTGATAGGGACTACAAACAGTAGATCTTCAAAATTAATACTACAGTAGATGAACACAAAGGCATCAGAATTCAGAACCTGACGAAATCCAACTTGAAATGCAGTTGAGGTGCAGTGGGAGTGGTCTTCCTCTTCCACATGGTATCGTTCTGGTCCAACCAACCAGACGGATAAATTGGTGATAAGATACTGTAACATGACATCGCTACAGCCTGCTTATACGATGGCGATGGTGTGGCTGTGCTGAGCACTTCCTTATATAACTCATTTATAGAAATATATATAATATAATAAGAGGAATGATGTGGTTGATAGGTACGGCTAAAGACTTGTTATATATTTTATATATCAGAAGAAAAAGGCAACCAAAAAAGAGAGACAGCAGTGGTGGAGACCGGAAACCAGAAAAACACATCACATGCCAACTCCCGCATGCATGATAATCTAGACTGGAAGTCGTGGTCTTCCCGCAACGTGGCCTTCTTCTGCGCCAAATTCCAGATCTTATGAATGGCTTAACAATATAAAGTGGTCACGTCAATTCGAAACAAACACCTCAACCACTCGAATCCCATTCCCAACTACTGTGACCGCAAAGCAACCACCGTTTTAGAATTCAGACTTAAGACTAAAGAGTGGTGTTTTAGCATGGCTTTTCTATAGTATTATATATTGATTTGTGTTTTTAAGATTTCAAGTGCTGTCATTGTTAAATCCCAAACATTGATTAAAATAATAAGTGTGCTTACGGTGATGTTTTAGGTTGATGGATGTTTCACTCGAGAGGTATGGAGTGAGACAATGGGGTATGGTTGAGGTGGTGGGTGGTATGGGTTGAGAAAGGGAGGTATAGGATGGGTTGGGTTGTTAGTGTGTGTTTTTAAGTAGAAAACACACTTCGTTTTCTTCCTCCACCTCATTCTCACCATATCTCTTCCTCTCTCCCTCTTCACTCCTCACGCCCGACGACTTGGGCGGCGGAAACTTTGACGAGTGGTGGTGGGTGGCGAGCAAGGAGCGTAGCGGTGGTGGTGCTGTTTGAAGAAGGCGCGAAAGGTGGAGCTCCGACGAACTCCGGAGATCGCAAGAAAGGTTTGTCGAGTTCAAGTTAGTTACTCAGACAAAGTGTGTGAGGGGTTTGGTTGTCGTCAGAGGTCAGAGACCTCGTCAGTGGCTAGGTGCAGCAATGTTGCTGCAGAGGAATAGTCGACCGCCCTTGATCTACTTTTCGACTGTTGTCACTTAAATTGTGTGCCCAGAGTTCGACTGGTTTAGGCGATTGTTCGAACATCTACCTACCATTTGGGTCGACTCGACCGATTTGTCTCTTTCTATCGACCATTGGTGCCCAGATCTGAATCATTGTCATTGTGCAGTGTCAACTCTGTCCACGGAAACCCGTATCCTTGCTTCGTGCGTGAGTTGGGAGGTGGTGTTGGGTGTGATGATCACACTTGCCCATATACCGCCGAGTGGAAGAGTATAAATACTTGGGAAACGAGCAACCTTTGATTTAAGGATAATGGCGTAGCATAGAGCATTCCTTTGATTTTTACTAAGGTAGTATACCTGAGGGATCACGGATCCCAATACATGATGTAGCACAACTCCACGGAACAAGATGACCCCGCGGACTTTAGTCCGGATGGGTTGATCGGGCGACTTTACGGGCAGCCCGCCTTGAAGACGATGTTGTCACCGTGCGACCTTGATGGAGGCGGGAAGGACCCTGCGCGACCGAGTGGTGGCGGTGATGACTATCTAACGATGTATTTCAGCAAGTAGCCTGACTGTGGCACAATCAGGTGAGTGACCGCCCTGAGATCCAACTCATGTGGGTGTGGCGTTGTCCACGTGATCAGATCTGATTCTATTTTGCAAAAGTGTGTGCGTCCATCACCGAACCCCATGTTTAGCGAAATTAGCGTAGCTTCATATCGGGTGTGTCACGTAGTCTCCGTTGAAATGAATGTGTTCTAAAAGTTTTACTTTTATATGTCAATTATTATGAATTAAATGTGTAAGCATTTTGTTCCTTGATTATGATATTCGTCTTTTGGAAGTGTTAAGGAAGAGACGTTTGGTCCTTAACTGTAAAGCTCTAAAAGATAATGGTTTACATAAATCAAAAGTTATTCACAATCATGGTAATTAACATAAAACATTAATCATCGAGATAAGATTGTTGTGTTAGTTATCTATTGTTGTAGCTCTACAAATAATTGACGACACGAGTATATAAAAGAGGAAAAAATTATTTTTTATATATTGAATATACCTAACAAGTAAAACAATATGGAATTGTGTTTCGTGTCATTAATGTTTTACTGTGTCTTGGATCCTAAGATATGAGACTTATATCTTTTCACTCAAGAAATGCTTAATTTGATTATTGTCAAAAGCTATCAATGAGTGTAGTGATAAAGACAATAGTTGGTTGAACATGAAATTGAGTGATGATATTAGTAGACCCCTTGATAATTATTGCCCCTCTTAATTGAGTGATGATATTAGTAGACCCCTTGATAAAGCAAAATTATAATGTGCACAATGTAACTTGAGTTAAGTTACATAGTTATAATTAGCTTAAAGAGATCAAGAAATGAATATAATACAAAGATGACACATTTTACTTTGTACATATTCTTAATATCATGAGGCAAGGGACGGACACAAGTGGTGCACTTACATCACTAAATGGATCGTGTTTTGGTTCGGGTGGAACAAAGACATCTATGCTAATTGGGTAACTATAATGTATAGCTAGATACCGCTTATAGTTTGAGATATTAAGTGTTTAATATCACTGCCAATTTGACTTAGATCCCCATATAGGTCACACCACAAAACTGGGAAACAAGATGGTTGATTTTAAGTTCATATGATATGTCGGGTTTCATGTGAAAATACGACACATGTGATGAATGAATAAAATCAATATGTCATGAGAATTGACATAATTAGAATCATAATAAATTCATATGATGTATATATATTATGGGGTGCGATAATTTAATATTACGTATGATAATATATTTATATAAGATGTAAATTTGCTAAAAACCCCCCAAAAGATCAAATTTTGTTGGAAATAAATCCAAAATTTGACAAAGGCAAAATCGGGGTCACATACGGTGAACCGTTCAAGGTTCGGTCGACCGAGGTATCTTCGGCTCGGTGAACCGAATGGGGAACGGGTAAGCACGATTGATTGACCGAAATTGTCTAGAGTGTCTGGACAATCGGGTTCGGTTAACCGAGTGTGCACGGTCAACCGGGAAGTAGTATTTTCGATAGACCGAAGGTGACACGGTCATCCGTAGACTATGTCCCAGGAGAAATTCTGGTAGGTCAACGGTAGTCCGAGTAAAAGACGTGGTTCGTCCGAGTATTTCCAGGGAATTTTTCTCATGCGGGATTGGTCGACCGTCTCGCTCACAGTACACAGAACACGTGTTAAAACTGAACGGTTCGGTTGACCGAGTAATACTCGGTCCACCGAACATAACGATTTTGTCTGAATTATTAAGAGATTAATTAAATCATGGATGAATTAATTTCAGATTTAATTAAAACGTTTTTAGGGTGCTTATGTGGAAATTAGAGATTAATTTTAGGAGAGAATAAACAAGAGATCATGGCTAAAGAATAGCTCTTGATAAGGATGTTTTGGTAGCCTATAAAAGGGCACGTACTCCTACTTGTTTAATACTAATGCAAAAATTATTTCTCTCATTAATCTCTCCTCTAATCACCACGAAATTTTCTTAGTAATTTTGAGTTTAAGAGATAGAAATCAGGAGCTCAAAGAAGGGTTATTAGCTAGATTCTAAGCCATATTAGAGATTGATTGGCTAGCTCATTTCTCTCTAATCTTGTTTAGAATTTGGTGAACACTCGGAGGCAAATCCGTGGACGATTCAACGGGCAACGCGACTCCGGATCTTCAAAAAGGTTTTAGAGAACATTTAGGTATGATTCTACCTTTGTGGTTTATTTTAATAAATGTAGGGTTGCATGATATTAGAATAAACAGAAAGTAATGTACATAGAAATTGTTGAAAATATGAAAACGATCTTGTATGTTGTATTAAAAAAATTAAAATATAGACATACATAGGGACACAAAATCCTACATCTGTAAGACCGCATGTGACTGCGGTATGTCTCCTTGGGGGATCAGATGGTGTTTGTGGGAGCGTTGTCCGTTATTACCCTAGATGGGGAAGATTTTACCTATTGCATTCTATTATGTCACGTTATACTAGTATGATATGTTCATTGTATTATACTTTCATATGCATGCATGTGGACTTTGTATACAGAGTTTTCTCATGAAAACTCGTGCATTATTATTTTATTTGCATTTCAGGACTACAATAGGTGTTGGGTGGGTGGCGATTGAGAACGAGCACACTCTGGGATCAAATCCTCCAGTCTGACCATCGTAGGTTGTATGATCACTTGTATTTATACTTTCGCATACTATGATGTAATCATACCTTTTGAAAACTCTTATGCAATGGTGCATCTCGTGAATATTTTATGAGTAATGTTCCCGTTTTTTCTGATCTTATTTCTTGTGATAATTTCTTTAAATTTTCTGTTGTTTCGGGACGTTACAATCATACCATTGTCGGTCTCATCACGTCACACAACTGATCGACAAAGTAACAATGGTAAAATGCAAATAAATTGCATATATATAGGGAACTACTAAACGTCGTCCCAAAACTACTTAAATCGCCCCTTGAAATTACCAAATTGCCCTTAACAATATATTCAATACCCATATCGTCCTGTGTCTTTAAACAATGTTTTTGACTCAGTTTTACTAACATTCCTAGTACCAACACCACGAAAATGTCTGGCGAAACACCTAGATCAGGCGAAGTAACGGAGACGGATTTTTTTTTTCCGACTCGGGCGTCTGGCTAAGACGCCTGCACCATGGTCTAAGCGTCTCGCTAAGACACCTCCACGATGGTACAGACGTCTTAGCCAGACGTCCCATTTTTTTTAAATTTTTTTTTTCAAATTAAAATTATATGGTGTGTTATCTCAAATTATTTGACGTTTCTTTGCAAGTTTTCGGTGGTAACCGGTCGGATTACAATGAGTTTTTTTGCAAGTGATGAAGATTCAAAAAAATTCCAGATCCAACATTTTTTAAGTTCCAAAATCCCCCGGTGGTAAAACATCCTGACTTACAAATACCACCTCGACAGGTCGTTCGGGGGTCTCGCTCACCGGTGAGCGAGCGGCATTCCACCTCGCCGGTGAGGTGGCGGGGGTGGCAATGGGGCAGCACCCCCTGGAAATTTTTTGGATTTTGAAATTGTTGGATCTCGAATTTTTTGAATTTTCGGTGTACCGAAGGGGTATCGGTCATCCGAATATAGTAATTATTAACTTATTAATTAATTAATTTAACAATTATCTAAATTTATAATCAATTATCTTTTAAAAATAATAATAATAAATTACAGGCGTCCGACGGAGCCGCCCCCACGTAGGAGGGGGCGTCTGGCTAAGACGCCTCCCCAATGGGGGAGGCGTCTTACACAGATGCCTGTCCCAAGGGCAGAGCGTCTGGGTAAAACGTCTCCCCCATGGGGGAGGCGTCTTAGCCAGACGCCCCCTCCTACGTAGGGGCGGCTCCGTCGGACGCCCGTAATTTTTTATTATTTTTTTATTAAAAAGATGTTAGATATTTTACCAGATTCAAGTACACTGGGGCGTTCGTTGGTTCATTACTGACCTCCAAAACATTATTTTTTATGATTATAAGAGGAATATGAAGAGAGATGTGTGATAGGAGGGTAAAATGTCGCGTTATAGCAGTATAAATGAGATAAGGGCAAAATGATAATTTCAAGGGGCGATTTAAGTAATTTTGGGATGATGTTTAGCAATTCAGTATATATACGAGGAGGAAAGATAATTTAGTAGTGCGCTAGGCAATTTGACAAAGATTCGAACGAACTATTGAAATTGACTAAAATGAACTTCCATTTCCACGAGTTGAAGTACTCAAAATGGAATTCAACAATTTGAAAACATTTACATAAGACGACACACCCCTAGCTTAGAAATATATAGAAAGAAAAAAAAACGAAGTTGAAAAGGTGTGGCGGAAGTTGAGGTTGTGATGACCTACCACCGTCAACTTTGAATTTAAAATCAGCAGAGGACGAAAGATGACAACTTTACTTGGATAAACAGATAAAGTTAATCCGTTTGATACAAGACAAGTAAGATAGAGATTCATTGGAAGTTTCGAGTGGCAATATCTCATTTGCAGTTCTTACTTTGGTGGGGTTGGCCTCTCATTAATTATTATTATTATTATTATTATTATTATTATTATTATGCCAAGTTAGAGTAGTGGGTACGTTACATGTCGGGGGGTTTATTTTTTCCATTCAATGAATCTGCTGCAATTTCCTGCATATTTCACTTTCTTCGAATCCATCCATCAGTTTTGTATTTTCTTCTTCTAGGTGAATGGAGTGGACCATCACTCATTCTCATGTTGTTGAAAGTTGATAGCCGTTTATTTATTCTATTCTGCATTTTTTTTGTGATCCTCAATCGTCTAACTATATTGTAGCCAACTATGGATTGAGCCTATACCACTATATCACAATATCATACGTTCCTACAATCCTACCTCATGCTTTCGTTTGTTCATAGACGAATGTATATTATATGTATATGTATATGTATATGGTCTGTGAATTGTTGACTTCGTTCTGTGGATTATATTGTATGGTCTGTGACTGTGGATTATATAATATGGCTTGTCGTCTATACAGGATTTTATATTATGAGATCTGTAGATTGTTGGTTCGTTCTGGAGCTCGGCCCAGTATATCTGAACACAACAGACATTTACGCATTAAATTTTAGTACACAGAAAAATCACACTGAGGTGACGATTTTATTCTAACTGGGGTCAGCTCAGCCCAGCCGAGAGATTATTAATATTAAAATAGTTGGGACCAATTGTCAAATCTCAACACACATTTTCATACCTGATAATAAAAATAGGATTGGTTGGAGGGTAGACAATTAAATAGGATGTGTCGCCACCAATCGAAGTTGATTTGTAGTTGAGCGCACACTGCAGACTCATAGAGTCATAGTCTTGTTTACTTCTTCACCAATAAAGTTCTAGTTTAGATTTTTGCATTGCCATATTCCAACAAAACCCTGCGGAAAGAACATCAGGAAGTAGTGGCTATTTCCCACGGGAAACTTTCACCTGAATCTTCTTACATTAGTCGACAGGATCATACATGATACGCAGTTTTCAAACAAACTTACCTTTTGGCAATTATAAAGATCACGTATAAGTGCCTCTTTAGACAATAATGATAGTAATACGTTCAAAATCACGATTAGGAAAGAAAACAAATGATAACATGCTCACAAGCATCTTGAGAGCCAATAGCTAAGACACAAAATGACATATGACAATGCTCGGGGAACACTTCAATTATGATCTTCCTAGCATCGGGTTCACTCAAAATTGGGCTTCTCTGGGTAAGTGCATCCAGATCTCTGGATGATGACATTAGATGCATAACATCCAGCTTTCACACACTGCTCGATGCTTTTTCCGAGGACCAACTGAGACAAAAATCCTCCGACAAAAGCATCACCTGGAAAGAAATGAAAAATCCCGTACTCAAATTAATAGACACCTACCCTGTTTCTCATCAATAATTCTTGCAATAAAAAATTTCTACTATCAAATTAGCAAAGAATGACAATTCGATACACCAGAAAGATTTTAAGGTTAGATTTAGGTAAAAAATGTTTGAAAGGTTTCAGCTGCAGTAATACATGATTAAATAATAAATAGAACGTGTGATCCTTGACAGAACAGAAGGGCAATATTAGCACAACATTGAAGCCCTTAGCATAATGAAAGAAAGTGAGGACAAGGTTCAGAAAAAAATGGAAACCACGGTGAGATCCACTTGGACCAAGATGAGGATGACTTAAAATATCCTATTCCAAACGAGCTGCTGAATTTCTAAGGGCAGTGAAGTGAATTTTCACAAAAAAATATACTCAACAAAGTAATGTTACGGAGGACTAAAAATAAATTAGACTTTTATATACAAAATTGTAAATATTTTTAAAAGTTTCTTGAAGTCTCGTGTTGCAAGAAATTGCTTATATTCTCCTAAATAAGTCGGCTATTACAAATGACACTACATTTTATCACAAGATCCCCCAACTAGTGAACTGATACGTGATTAGAGCGAAGTTACAGAAGTAGCTGGGGGCCTTTCCAAATGTTATTCATGAAGGCAATCCAAAATGCACCTACATATTTTTGCAACTCAAAACAGTACAGATGGGTAGGAATTTTTAAAATGATGTGCATGCAAGGACAAATTACAGCAATGTTTCAAGATGTGACATTTTGTAATGTTATAGATTAAACTTCAACAAACAGAGCAAAGTGGGATGGTAAGTACCTGCACCATTTGTGTCTACAAGTTTCTCCTGTGGCAAAGGAATCACAGGGAATAATTTTGCCTGTCAATGCATGGAGAATATTAGATCATTGGTTATGATAAGAAGTTGCATCATACCTACCATCAACCGTATATGTCTAAAACATACTAGTTTAGTCGGAACTCACAGACAACTACTAAAATTACAGCTTATGCCGACTTCATGCCAGTTTCTCTTTAGTGTTTATTTTGTTAAAAATAAAGTACAAGCTTAAGTGATTAGATACTATATCACTGTGGTCAGATGAAGAATACATCGGGATATTTTTAACAAATTAATGAGAGCACAGTGACTAACCTTCCCATCCTCAGCAACAACAACTGGATCAGCTCCTTGAGTGATGACGGTTGTTCTTTTGTATGTTCCAGATGCCTTGGGCAACTGGGAGATCTTCAAAGCGATCTCCTCAACATTCTCAGTCTAATCATCCCCAATAACAGTTAATGGGAGTGTTTCAAGTAAAATAAGCAATATAAAATAAAAAATTAGAAAATTACCTCCCAGCCATGGACTTTAGAGAATGTCCTTGCCTCAGTTTCATTCCCAAAAACGTAGTCAACATATCTGAAACGTGATTATAACAATAATATTATGAATACCAGTAAAATTTAGTGCAGAATTTTTACAAAGTTTTCAGAATTTCAAACTCACGGAAGAGCTTTCTCCTGCACCTCCCTGAAGAATTCGCAAATAAAGGGAGCAGAAAGATTCATTGCAAAAATCTGTAGCATGAAGATTGATATTGACAAATTAAATATCGAAAGAACATAGAAGCAATGAAAAAAACTCTAAGAGAAACATTACCTTGTTCCTTGCAGCAGCATGCTCAGCAACAAGCTGGATGGACTCTGGGGAGACAGTAAGGAAGAATCCAGCAATGTAAATGTACTTTGCTTTCTCCACTGGAAGCAACACACCATGTCAGGATCACTAAACAGGATGCAATTGGAATCAAGTTACTGCATTTTGAATAGAGTTGGATGTTGTTCCATGTTGGCAGTAAAAGTAGCATGGACATTATTCTGTTCAATAGTTATATAAGCAAAGCTAGACCAACTTGTTCTTAGTTATCTTTTCTACTAAACCAAATACAATGGTTAGTCCAGACGGAAAACAGGACAAACTGATTAATGTGGTTGTCATTGTGGTTTTCAAGAAGTGTACCATCAAGTACCCTTGTCTCCCCGTATTTTTCCATGAAAACTATTTAAAGGATGTGCCACTTAAGGAGGAAAAAAGGCAAGTAAAATAATAGAAGATAAAGACTACCGAAAGCCCAATTCTCTGGCTTCTTCAAATGTTCAGCTTTGTAGCAGTTTGCCGCAGATAAGTTTGCAATCAATGATCTGTTAAAGATAACAAAATTATTACAATTACTAATCACCTACACAATCCAATCAAAATGTTATAAGGTTCAGATTTCAAATTCTGTAATATCATACTCAAAGGAGATGTAATTTTGATAATTCATGTGGTCAAGAATATATAAGTGCTTGTTTAAATCTGAATGAAAATCATTTTAAGGACCATGATGATAATCACCATAACTACAAAAGGCTTTAGTTCCTGTAATACAAAACCATACACATGGAATCCTACTTTGAAATGGACAAAGAATTATTGACGAAAGAAGAAGAATAACGAAGAGATTTCGCATTGCACTATTGGTTGAAGATGCGTGAATAAACAGTCATCCTTGTAGATTTTTCTCTTATTCCACTAAATTTGTGTGGTACCTTGAAGGGTATTTTCAGTGGAAACTAAAGAGCAAATTACATGTCTTGACTCTTTGGAAGCTAACTACAACAGATTGTCGTGATCAAGATGTAGTTTCAATAATAGTTTTTCCGTTCATGTTTATTTGTAGGCTATGCATTATATAACTAATTTTCGACATCCATAGCAACACAAATTGATAAACATTGTAACGAATATTACATGTTTCCTTCAGGGTGAAAGATAATATTCAGCATACACTAACCTTTCACCACCCATAACACAGACACCGCATGTGCCAGTTGGGGCCTTCTCGTCCTCGTCGTAATGCACCTATTTTGATCATTAAGATTAGATGTGCTTGAACTTCTTAAATATGCTGTAAGAACTGAAAGTTGTAGAACTTTTACTTTTTATTTTGATCATTGATAATCAACTATCAACACTGTAGAACTTACATTGACACCAGCAAGCTTTGAATTCTTCTTCATTTCCTCCCCATACTTATCCTTTCCGATGCAACCCATGTAGCTGGTGGCACCAGGAATTTGAAGCATCCACTGGAATAATACATCGACAGATTTTATTTATTTATAGCAGAATACATAATCGATCTAATTATTTAATATATAAAAAACGAACGAGAAGAAGCACATATATTAGACCTGAGCAACCCTGATAGAGTTCTGTGTTGCTCCTGCAAAGATGGAAACAATAAGATGGTCGAACACGATTGACATATGAGGGAAGAATAACATGATAAATGAAGAGTAGATACCTCCGGCAATGTACTCAACATTGAATTTCTCGCTCATATCATCGTACCTGAAAACATGAAACGTAGACGTCATCACGCAATCTAATAGATAGAGGTTTAGTTTGGAGGTGAAAAGAGGGTGGTAGACGTACATTGGAAGGTGCTTCTCCTCTGCAAGAATAGCATTGTTCAACTTGACGTCGTACCTGCCGTACCGAAAAGTAAAAAGTACAACGTTAAGATCAAATAGAAGTTTCCAAGTGCGTAGTAGAAGGAGGTCAAGTGATGAGATCTGGCTCTGCTTTATCAGATCAGATGAGATGCAAAGATGAGAAGTTGAGATCAGAATCCGGATGTGATAAAGCAAATAAGCAGATCTAATTCTATCACACACACACATACTTGCAAAGAATCAGGAAAAACAAAAAAAAAAAGGCACGGTGTGGTATGGTACTTGGTGAGGAAGTCCTGGTCGACGACGGCGGAGATGTCGAGAAGGGGGTTTCCCATTCCAAGAAGAACTCCTTCCGACGCCATTTCTGCTCTGCTCTGGTCTTGTGTTGATTTCAATCGGGAAAATAGAAAAGAGAAGGGATGCAGATCTGATCTGATCTGAGATAGGCCATCACCGGTTTTGGGGTCCCTATTTATAGCCTGACTTTCTCACCAACCAACCACACACCCACTTCCTTTCCTAATCGGATCTCCTCCGCCCGATTACTATTTTCCTTTCCACACCCACTCCACTGCACGATTCTATTTCTGCTAATTACATCCTTTATCTATTCTACAAGTACAAATTAACAACAACACATTAATTACATCATAATTAACCACCATCTCTCCGCGCTCACGTTCTATCCTCCTATATATAATATAATATAAATACAATTTACACTTTTATTTTTCAGGTTACGTTAATTAATGCACCATTACAACAATACTCATCATCTCTACCGGAACAATCTCTCATTCAAGGGACTGCAGGTTAGTTGTTGGATTTAGGTAAGACTTTGATTGACAAATTTGCGTTGCCTTTTCTTCCTATATATGCATTGGAATGGGAATGGGATGGTATATATCATCTCGTCTTCAATTTTTTCTCCAGTTTCTCTAAACGCTTCGGTTGGAGGAAATCTATAATTACCAATCAAATCCAACATTATTCTATATCAATCACATTCATTGATTAATTTGGTAGCCAAGTGGTTCTTATGGTAGGTTATGTGATTAGGTCGGGAGCGAGGTTAGGGGTGCATATGGGTCGGGTTTGGGCATCAACCCGACCCAACCCGAAATTTTCGGGTTGGGAAAAAACACAACCCAAATCCGAACCCGAACCGGTTTAGGTTCAACTCGACCCGACCCGAAATTTTCGGGTTGGGTCGGGTTGGATCGGGTTGAACCCGAATTCGAAAATTTTCTCCCAAACTTGGTCGGGTTCGGTCGGCCGGTGCCTAAACAGTCGACCGGTGGCTTGAACACTCGAAATTTTCTGGTTGGAAACGATCGACCGAGCGATGTTCGGTCGACCGGTTTATTTGGGAAAAAATAAAAATAAAAAATAAAAATAAAAATAAAAATCGGGTTGGGTTGGGTCAACCCGAACCCCTCCCCAACCCGACCCGACCAGTCGGGTTCGGGTTGGGGTTCGGGTTGAACCCAACCTATGTGCACCCCTGAGTAAGGTGATCTAGGTCGTTTCTTTCATTTTATCTCCACCCCAAGTCCCCAACATCAACACCTACACATGGGATTAGCCTTATAATTAGCTTGATAATATTAGCTTAGAAACTGAAACATAAATTCTCTTAACGTCCGTATTTAACAATTTCGATTTCCCAGATGCAACTTCTTCGTTTGAGTAGAATTCTATGAGGTTGAGGAGACAAAGAAGAAACAGAGTAGTCGTCTGTTGTGATTATATTAAGATGATTGGAATCGTTTTCTATATATCTTAAGATTACATGAGGTGACCCATATTATATTGGGTCCACGTAAGTAACAAAAAGAGCTGGACCAGATGTGGGACTAAACATGAATTAAACTTGATACATGGAATTAAACTATAATCCCTTTACTGACTTAAACAGAAACAAGAACTTCATGAACCATTTGAAGTTGCATCACAACACAGCAATTAACAAAGTCGAACCAAAATTTAACAATAATTAAATTCTACATAATACATTCATCCATTTGATCATTCAGAAGGATAGATACATGATACACCACTTCGTCAACCGAGGAGTGAATCAAACTATAAAAAAACACATTGACAATTAAGGATACATGTATTGAAATATGAAAAAGAAAACAAGAACGAATTTAACAAATGCATGCATACATGCAGATGGGTAGGGTGGGTATATATATAATTAATTAATTATGTAGTTTTTTTTTCCTGTAATCGTTATTAGCAGATGGGTAAGGGTGCACCATTCCAACCACTCAAGCATTCCAGCATTGGATCGATGAGCTGACCCCTGTTGATGGCAGCGAACACCTTGTCGAACTCCTCGCCAGGCGAAACCACCTTCTCTCCGGTAAGCATTGCGGTGCCCAACTCCTCCCTGACGAACCTATACAACGGGTACGACCTGCACTCCTTAATCCTGTTTTCCAATGCTAAACACGAGGAACCGTTGTCGTAGGCGAGCCTGACAAGCTCTATCTCCTTTGGCAGAACCATCTTGATCTCCTCCTCGAAGTCGGCGATCCTGTGGAAGATGGAAGTGGTGGAATCCTTCTCGTTGTCACCATTAGCCAAAGCATGCTCCACCAGAACCTGTCTTAGCTTCTGCATGAGAGGGTATGTGGCGCTGCATGCGTCGTCCACGTAAGCGAAGACGTACTCCCGGTCGATGACCTTGATGAGGTCCTTCTCGCAGAAGCGGGAAGGGTGGAGCTCCCCATTGGCTCCCATTGTGAGAACCTTCTTTGCCACCTGAGTCACAGTGTTCTTCACGGTGGCCTTGAGGTTCTCCTCGAGGTGACGGAGGTCTATTGCCTGGCAAAGACCCACCAGGTACGTCGAGCTCATCAGCTTAAGTATCTGCACCGCCTCCGCCGTCTTCCTCGACGAAATCAGACCCAAGGAGTTGACGTCCTGGTTGTGTTGCTCTGCACTCTGGACGTGGTTGGTCACAGGGTTCCCAAGGAACTGGATTTCTGAACAGTATGAGGCCATCGCAATCTCTGCGCCCTTCAGACCGTAGTCCAAGCTGGGGTTCCTTCCGCCGGAGAGGTTGGAAGGGAGTCCGTTGTTGTAGAAGTCGTTGACCAATTCTGAGAACTGCGCGAACATCAACTTTCCGATGGCAGCGAGTGCGAGACGGGTGTTGTCCATCGAAACTCCGATGGGCGTCCCCTGGAAGTTGCCACCGTGGAGGGCCTTTCCCCTGGAGACGTCGATCAAAGGGTTGTCGTTGACCGAGTTGATCTCACGTTCGATGGACTTGGTGGCGGCTCGGATGACTTCGATTTGGGGCCCAAGCCACTGGGGTGAGGTTCGGAGGGCGTAACGGTCCTGCTTCGGCTTCTGGAGAGGATCGAGGTCGTGCAACTTCTTGGCCATCTTCATGTACGAACTTCCGTCAAGAATGTGCTCCATTATGGCAGCAGCCTCGATTTGACCGGGGTGGTGCTTCAGCTTGTGGGTGAGGTGGTCTGTGAACTCCGGCTTCCCTTGCATAACCTCGCAGAATACCGCCGACAGGACCTCAGCCAACAACGCCAGCACGTTGGCGTCGTACAGGACCATGGAGGCAAGACCCGAACCAACGGCTGTTCCGTTGACCATGGCAAGCCCTTCCTTTGGTTGAAGCTCGAAGAAACCGTTATGGAGTCCGGCAAGGTTGAAGGCCTCCTCGGCTGTGAGCTTTGATCCGTCGGGACCAATGGCCTTGGAGTTGGGGCGTCCGGTTATCATTCCGGCAATGTAGGAGAGAGGAACAAGGTCGCCGGAGGCAGTTATGGTTCCCCTTAGTGGGAGGCATGGGGTTACGTTGTTGTTGAGAAGGGCAGTGATGGCCTCCAAGATCTCGAAACGGATGCCGGAGTAGCCCTGGAGGAGGGTGTTGATCCTCACAACCATTGCCGCTCTCGTCGTGGAGGATGGCAGTGTGTTGTCGCCATCGCTGCCTGCCTCGAATATTCCGGCGTTCAGGAATCTGTATATTAAATAGGACAGTCAACTATATGGATCTTGTATATACTAATTTTATTTATCTTAATTATTGATTTCCAAAAGAAAAAGATGGTTGTGATGTGGTGTGAGATCGATTATATGGGCCACGTTGGCTACTCATCATCTAAGGGACCCACATGGCACCTCGATCAGGACCGTTGAATCCACCCACCACGTAAAAAGTGGGTGGTGGAGGTGGACTGCTGGTTGTTAGGTTGGGGAAGCGTCATGATGTGCATGCACGCCAATTACTAAAATGGAAATGTTTTTTTATAATAAAAAATGGCAAGTATTATATATTTTCTTGAACTTGAGTATTAATTTGTGGTAGAAATATATAACTTCCTAAATAGGTACTGCATATTTTCTTTTCTGGTTTGATATATACACATACCTAATGAGTTCTTTCTGGAGGGCTCCTCCCTGCTTGGTCCTCCGGTGAGAGGTGGCGCCGAAGCCGGTGGTAACACCGTAGCTATCGGTACCCTTGTTCATGCTTTCCATGACCCAGTCACTGCTGGCCTTGACACGTCCTCTTGCGGACTCAGCCAGCTCAACCTTGGCGACGTCGGCGGCGGCGACGGCAGCAACATGAGAAATCTTAAGGTTGGCACCCTCCAACTTCACCAACCCCTCCCTGTACTCCTCTACCATCTTCTTGACCTCGTCGAGATGGCTGCCCATCAGGGCCTCCGCCGCGGCCCCCCAGTTCAACGGGTCGGCACCTTTGTTAGGCTTCTGGAGACACACACCATTGCCGTTGCAGTGATCCATGTATGAAAATATGATCGATCGATGGGGATTAAGCTAGCTAGAGACTAACCAAGTGATGGATGGGCTAAATTAAAAGTGATTATTTGGTGTTGGTGTTGGTGTTATTGTTATGGAGGAGGTGGTGAGTTTGGAGGGTATATATAGAGAGTAGAGAGGTGTTGGGGTGGGTGGGAGGAGTGGTTTGGTTGGGATTGAGATTGAGATTGGATTGGATTACATTAATTGGAGACAATTAAGTTAATAAGTTGTTTGATGGAGTCGTGAGTGAGTGAGTCAAGTTGTGGTGGTGGGAAGGAAAATTAAGGGAAAGAGAGTTGTGTTTTGTGTTATGTGGTTGTTGGGGTCCAACTTGGAGATAATAGAGGTCCTCGATCTAGGCCGTTGGATGGAGTACCATTGATTCAAAGACCAAATTCATGGATCCACCACTAATGCCAAAGATTTAAGGAGTATATGTAATAACTTAATCTAAGCATCCTGATTAAACTAAACTAAACCAATTAACCTAATTAAACCTTGATTAGTGAAGGATGAGGTGGCTTGTTTTGATTTGAAGTTTAAGAGGTGGATTGAAGATAAACTTGGATGTTACGATAAATAGAGGTGTAGGGTTAATTAAAACGTTTCTTCACTTGTGTTCAGTTCAGAGAGTGTGTGAGAGGCGAAATTGGTGAAGAAGAAGAAGGAGAGAAGAAGAAGAGGAGAAGAAGGTCAAGTGTTGGGTTGAGGTTGCCAAAACTAGGGAGGCTTCTTCAACCGTCAAAAAGGTATGCCAAATCTTCAATATAACTCACTTGTGCCTTGTGAGTGTTGGGGATCGACGTTGGTGTCGAATTCCCCGTCGGAATTCAACCAATTCAGAGGTTGAAGACGACGATCGGTCGACCGGTGCCTGTGGGCAGTCGACCGATCCTATTATTATATTGATATTTACCCGCGAACGGTCGAACGATGTCGTTAGACGGTCGACCGTTATGCCAGATTTGTGCGGGAAAAAGGGGATATACTGTTATCGGTCGAACGGGACCACTTAGCCGGTCGACCGAATAACGATGAGAATGGGTCGGTTGGGGATTTTGACTTATTAAACGGTCGAACGTCCTTTACCTTGTTCGACCGATCCATTCGATGCTAAGTCGGTTGGGAGCTTTGACCATCAAAACGGTCGACCGCTCTTTAACTCTCGGTCGACCGACTGAGCATTTAATTAAGCGGTAGAGTGCTTGTGTTGATTCGGTCGAACTGTATTTCAGTTCCGGTCGACCGAACGAGACTTGAGCAAATTATTGAAATCCCTGTTATCGGTCGAACGGCCCCTTGGTTCGACCGGTCGGATATATATATTATATAAAATTGTATAGCGTAGACCTTCCAAACGGTCGACCGCTAGATGACATTTGTTCGACCGATTGGTCGGTAATTCGGTTGGCGTGGTTCGACCGGTAGATTTGTTTGTACAGTACTGTGTACTGTGTGGGGGACCGGTCGACCGGTGTGCTTGTAGCGGTCGACCGATCTGCCGCAGGTTGGTGGATTTATCCACACGCGATCCGTCGATGTCAGGTCGACTACCGGCTCCGAGGCGACGGTTGATTACCGGCTTTGAGAGCTACGGATTTCACCTTCGACGAAGGCGTATTATTGTTGTACTTTTTCCTCTCTTACCGAGCGGGGTGTGAGGGATGTGTACCGTAAACCTTGGGCAGTTTGCGAGGGTTTAGCGGTAGGCCGAGGATGTTCCGGCAGGGTGCGCGCTAGGCGACTCTTGGGGGAGCAGTGGCTGTCGTCTGACCCGAGTTGTGTATTCGGCGGGCTGACTCGCTCTTTGGGTGCGGCGTGTACCAGGGGTTCCTTCCTGCACTTTTTGGGGAGCAGTGGTGTCGACTGACCCTTGTGAGGCAGCGGTGGACTGACTTGACCCTAGTGGCAGGAGTGGTTCAGTGCCGCGGAGGCGGTGAGGGCATTATTGTGGGCCCGAGGCGGATGATCATGTGCATAGCATTGCATTGTCTTTAATTCCTTTTTATATTTTTAGGAGGTTTGGTATACGGGGTTCCTGCAGGGAACTCAGGCATGTTTGTTGTTTGCATTTCAGGTAGCGAGCAGGGTTAGAGTTTGAGGTGGTGACCGAGGACGGTGCCCCCGAGATCAGATCCTGTAGTTGTCAGTTTCTTTCTTTTGAGGTGATTACATATTGTATAGCTTTTGTCGTAATCACAGTCAGTTTGTATATTTGACTTCCACGTGGATCATATTATATTATATATGTTGGTTTGTTTCCCGTGACGTGCCCAGTGCTGACCGTTGACGGTCTTTATTATTGTTTAAATTTTCCGCTGTTTTCGGGTACGTTACAGTATATTATTTGTAATTCTCAATAACATAGAATGATGATGTATATAATGGTCTTTTCAGGGGGCATTTATGTAAAACTTCTTCCAATATTTGGTTGGTGAAGATAGTAGCTGATCAGGTTGGATTTGTATATAATAATTATTTATATTTATTGTTGCTCATTAATTTTCGTGCTCTAACACAGTCACAGAAGGTAGCAAGAAATTATACAACCAAAACTTTACGCGTAGGGTTAGGTATACACTTTTAAGTATTAATAACTAAATTGCTTGGTCTAATTTCATTTAGGTACATTATATATTGATATTGAGTGTAATACTGCTTGATCAACATTTTGCAATTTTCCCCGACAGAAAATATGGCTGGTGCTTGAATACAACACAAAGATATGGAAATTAATCTTAGGATCTCCAAAATCCGTTGTAGAAATAGAATATGCGTACCCTCGGAAGAACATTAGTATCTCTTTATCGAAAATAAAATTACAATTAGTGATGTAAACAATCATCAAATTAATGATTCAAAATATTAATCATATCTTTTAGTATTTCAAAATATTTTAGGTACCATCCAATTTAATCAAAATTTTCGGTCATATCTTTCTTCGGATTGATTATGGCATAATTTCAACTTGGAATTTGTCGCAGATCATTATACTATCTTTTTTATCAAAATATGTTATAATTGAACACTTACTTAAAATTGAAGGGTTTTTAAGATTTTGTGAGGTATCGAGAAATATTGTTTTTAATATAGTATAAATATTCAAGAATATTGTGATATCTGAGAGAAAGAAAATAATATGTTAAGATCAGGTTTGATTCGATGGTCCGAAGAGCAAGTGCATATCAAGAAATTTCATGGTAACCGAACAAAACAGTTAGTTTTGTGACTTGAAAACTTGTGTGGAAATTGTGTTACAGTGTAATCTAAATTTTCTGGACCGGCAAGAAACGGTGATCAATTCCAATTCAGTTGAAGTTACTGGATTTTCAAGTTCAGTTGACCGATTGACAAATGATCGATCATTTCTGGGCAATAACAAAACTTACTAAAAACTATTTTGTACATTCATTCTCCATAATTTTGTGTCTTAAACCCTAGTATATATACTCATTACCCTTTACGGTCTGGGGTGTGGAAATTAAACCTCTACTAAGTATGATCTACTTTCTCCTATCACCTTCATAGAGTCACCAACGGTGGATTCCTATCTCATGGAGTATCTCATTGGAGTCACCTAGTTACGATTCCACAACTCAATGAGTCATCGAGTTGAGAAAGCTATTGGAGTCGTCAAAAGATGAACTTTGAGATGTTGAAAATGACAATAAAGGTGAGAGATTATTCCCTCTACTTAACATCCATGATCTCTTTGTTGCTTGAAGATTAGAGACTCACGGGGGATAAGATTGAGTTCCAACCGATAATCCTTGGAGGTTTTTTCTTCTCCGTGCTCTCTCATTTTATTGGATGGCTAGCATGTATTATCGTTTATGTATCCTCTTGTATGGAAATGAGATTAGTCATTTTGTTAACTTTAGTGTTGATTGAGAATTTATTGTACTCGGAGGTGTACCCATCCAGAGCTCTGATCTAATTCCACGTTATTATCTCCATATTATGTTTTGTCGTTTGTATCGTTGATTACACCATATTAGTACGTTTGAGTTAATTGCTTGTGGTTTACCTTCAAATATTTACTTGATTTGATACATGCATTCTAAGTGTTTCTGAATTTGACTAGTTTATCTTCCATTGAGGGTTTTTTTTTTTGCACTTATTATCATTGCTTATGCTTTAAGACTTTTTTGCCACACTACCGTTTCAATTTCTCTCACAAAATCAAATAATACAATTATAAAAGTCAAAAGGTGCAATATGAGACCAAACATTGCACATGCATGCGTATTATTAAACAAATACAAAAACGAGGATAAAGAGGAAAACCTGTCAATGCACGTAATTATATGAGTGTGAACTTTGAAAGAACTTCCATACCAACTTCCGATTGGTTTCACATGAAGTTGTTTGAGTCAATCTTGGAAGGTGGACTTTTAATCCTTGACCTTCATCAAAAAAAAATAAAAAAAATTGACCAATATTTCACCAAATCAATGTGCGCACAAGCTAGATTGTTTTGGTGTACAGTACACCTTTCTTCACTTACTATATTTACTTGTTAAAAATTTACACAAAGAGTAAGAATGATAAGATTTTAATTGTTGTTGGTAACTGGTAAGTGAGTGTAAGGTTTTGCTTTTTATAGTTACTAAAGAAAACTATACTTAGAATGGACAGAATTATTTGAAACTGGTATTAAGAAATTGAAGTTCCAGATTTTTTTAAAGTCTACATCATGCATGTGCTCCATCAATCAACGATAATATAATGAAAATTTGAATTTTTGTATGAAAAATGTATGTCACAATGACAATAGGAAAGTGGGAAAAAAACTCCATTTCGTATG